>JASDDO010000016.1:289673297-289878739 GCA_030015575.1 Agapanthus africanus
ACCTCAAATCGACACGACTTATCAAGCTACTGGGGTCTGACGTTTATCACCCCTAGGCGAGATATGCGACATATCAGACGACGAGACCGAGACTGTACGGGAGTGTTACTGTTTGGATTCACAGGAGAAGTTACAGGCTTGATTGTTGATCTTCTGAGCGCTCAATACCTGGGTAGCTGTTACGTTTAGCTGACCGCTTGCAGCTTGTGGGTGTTTGATATGATCATCACCTACTGCCGGCGTATTGACGATTCTTTAGAGTCCTACACAGAGGTTTCTTGACTCAGGCAAAACGAAGTAGGAGCACATATGTGATATGTGCGGGACCGAGGATAATGCGATATATGATACCGTATTATATTCTCGCGATATTTGATATCAACCGGGTTATCGGATCAAGTGTTGATTCGATGAATCGGTATGGATAAATATTAGTCGGTTATATGCGATATAGCCGGATTGTCGGATCAAGTGTTGATTCAATAATTTAATGTATAAATAATATATATGATATATTAAATTGCATTAACTAATATTTGCTCACTAAAAGATTCTTTTTCTCACTCGGGTAATACATTGATATATATGCGATATATGTTAAATGCATTATTTTATTTGGTTACAATAAATATTAATATATGTGATATATAATATTGTAACATGATATGATAAATAATGCAACTTGTTTAGTAGAGATTAAACATGGTTAGGGTTTGATTAGGGTTAAGGCTTTCTAGAAGTTTCTAGAAGTTTTCTTTCTTTGTCTTTGTTAAGATATTATGCTAGATATTTCCTTAACCCTAACCAAACCTTTAACCTTAGTTAATTCTCTACAAAGGTTCACTTGACCATGGTTGCATAATTCTATCATATTATTCTTTTCCTATTCTATCACAAAAGGATAATTCTATTATTGTTCATCATCTTCTTCCTTCTTCTTCTTTGCTTGAAATGGTTTCTTGCTTTGATTTTAGTGATGGATAAATATGAGAAAAAGATAAATAAAGAGAGCAAAAATCCTACTTCATCATCCTCATCTTCCCTTGCCATTTAGATGAGGGGTGTTCACATCATTTCATGAGTGTTAGCTTGTGTTAAAGAAACTTCAAGGTAGATCATCTTAGTATCGAAGATCGGAAGCAAAGGTTGCGTCTTTCTCTTCGTGGAACCTCTCGAGAGTCCGGATCCCGATGATCGCAGCGAAGGGACCACAACACGGAGCATATGAAGTGAAGGACCGGATCTACAAAGGTTGTAATCCCTCTCACTTAGTATTAAAATGTTTAGCATGCTTGTTTTCGCCTAATCTCTAGTTTAAAGTTCCGTATTCGGGTTGTTCAGCACGGCTAAATTTTTAATCGGGCATGGTTGATGCCTCGTAGACCCTTATGCGCGTGCCTAGCAACCCTACAATAACGTAATATTTCGTGTCAGTATGAAGCCCATCACCAACTGAGAAACTACTGATCCAAATCAGTAATCTTCGACAACCTTGGCCAAGGATTTTCGGTGATGGCCACCCGTGCACAACACGACATCAACCCCCAATACCGGGAGAGACGAATCATGTTAGTGTATATGCCCTAGAGGCCATTACTGTATCATACTAGTGTGTATATTACTTAATGGAAGCTTGGGATATTCACAGTTGTATAGACAATCTTGCTCAAAATGGTAGTATGCTACTTGGTTTGTTTCTACTTCAATATGTGCGTATGTTTCTTTTAGCATATAGCTTATACATATTAGTGGAGCCCTTAGGATCTTTGCTTGATTATCAGCGTTGTGATGGCAGTCACACTAGTGGGGGTTGGGTAATCTACAAGCACATCCTTATACAGGTCCCTAGTCGTAGGATTATCGAGACAGGGCATCGATACTCCAGAGTAGACTAGTGTATATGCTTCTTGTTAGTGTATATGCCCTAGGGGTCATTATTGTATCATACTTGTATGTATATTACTTAATGGAAGCTTGGGATATTCACAGTTGTATATACAGTCTTGCTAAAAATGGTAGTATGTTATTTGGTTTGTGTCTACTTTAATATGTGCATATGTTTCTTGTAACGTATCACTTATACATATTAGTAGAGCCCATAAGATCATTGCTTGATTACCAGCGTTGTGATGACAGTCACACTAGTGGGGGCTGGGTAGTCTATAAGCAACATCCTATACTTGTCCCTAGTCGTAGGATTATCGAGACTGGGCATCGATAATCCAGAGTAGACTAGTGTGTACGCTTCTCATCCCAGTTAGGGAGATGGTCTGTCCCACAGCCATCAGTACGTCGTACTGGAGATAGTATGCAGGTGCTCGTTAGGTTACGGATACACCGGGCATGACTTGCAGGGGAATTGTTGGTTGGTATTATACCCGTCGTCAGTTAACAGTTCCCAGGTGACATGAGTACAGCATAGTCCACAGACTTGACACTTTCTACTTCTCCTCGAGTGTGTCCCACTGTTCTTAGATTGCTACCCTACCACGGCTTAAAAGAGTCATGCAAAAAGATAGCAGGTGGGTGCAGTCCCGAGCACTTGGAGGCAGTGGCGGTTAGACAGGATTCGTCTCTCCCGGTATTGGGAGTTGATATCGCGCTGTGTCAGAGAGCCATTACGCAAAGTCCCTGGCCAGGGCAAGCGAGATTTACTGGTAGGTTCCAGTAGTTTCTCAGGGTGTAATGGGCTACGCTCCGACACGACTTATACCGCTATTAGGTGACTGACGCTTGCCGCCCCCTAGGCTAGATATGCGATAGTCTTAGACGAACAGACCGGACTGTACGGAGATTGTCACATCAGGATCAGTAGGAGTTCGGATGGTTTTCCTCATCAGCCTTCTTATCGACATCTACCTGGGGACCGTTACGTACAGCTTGTGCCGCTTGCGGTCTGTGGTTAAACCCACTGCCAGCGTAGTGTCGAGTCTTTAGAGTCCCACACAGAGAGTTTCCCTGCTCCAGGCGAAATGATATAGAGGTCGTATGGTTTTACGACAAGGGTTTGGACGCATATGTGTTTAAACGCACGTACGACGTTCGGGACAGTTTTTTACTAGTCGGCTTTGGTTTAAGCCAGATTCTAGTATCAGGTTATTGGATTTATACAGTCTAAAGTTTTTCCGTGTTTTCACGGATTGGAGGGGCGTTCTCGTAATTTTTCGGGAAGCTTCTAGAAGCATGGTGACTTGGGGGTTAAGGTGGCATAAGCATTAATTGCTTATTGACTCATTTGTGTGATTCATCCTTGGTATTAAATGATGCATTAATTAGTTAATGAGTCATATGATGAATCACACAAGATGAATGCATCAACCATGATGATTAATCATTTATATTATTTATTTGATAAATTGTTATGGTTGTTATATTCTAATAAGCTCATTATTCATATTCATTCTTATCATCACCTTCTCTCTCCTCAAGCTCTCTCATTCTTGAAACCCTAACCCTAACCTCTCATGTATTGAGATCAAGGGTTAGCTAGACTAATACATCCATAACCTCACTCTATATCCCCGAGGTAGCTTAGATTAGCACTTTGAGCAACCTAGTTATCTCAAGTTAGAGATCAAGTTTGGCGTAGGAGCTCTCAGGTGGATCGTCTTTGACTCGAGGAGGCCGTTGAGGTGCCGATGTTCCAAGGAGCCTACGAGGAGTGGAGGACAGCGATGAAGACCCGAAGGACAAGTAACATGAGGTATAACTTTGAATCCGAGTAGTTAAACCTCTCGTAGTTTGTTAGTAACGGTTTCGATATGATTCATGCGCTCAAGTCCGTGTTACGAAGCTTTGATAATCGTTTTTCATATATTCCGCCTCCCCGCAAGTTTCGTGGGGTGCGTGACATGGACTTACACTTCTCATTCCAGGAGGGGAGATGGTCTTTCCCACAGCCATCAGTACGTCGTACTAGAGATAGTATGCAGGTGCTCGTTAGGTTACGAGTACACTGGACAGGACTCGCTGGGAACTGTTGGTTTGGTATTATACCTATCGTCAGTCATCAGTTCCCAGGTGACATGAGTACAGCATAGTCCGTTGACTTGACACTGTCACTTCGCTACGAGTGTGTTCCCACTGTTCTTAGATTACTACCTTACCAGAGCTCAAATGAGTCGTGCAAATAGGTAGTAGTTGGGTGAAGTCCCGAAGCACTTGGAGGCAGTGACGGTTAGACAGGATTCGTCTCTCCCAGTATTGGGGGTTGATATCGCGCTGTGTCTAGGAGAGCCATTACACAAAGTTCCTAGCCAGGGCAAGCGAGATATACTGGTAGCATTTCCTAGTGTTATCTCAGGGTGTTCTGGGCTACACTCCAACACGACTTGTACCTCTATTAGGGGACAGGCGTTTACCGCCCCCCTAGGCCCAACATGCGATACTCTCAGACGAACAGACCGGACTGTACGGAGATTGTCACATTCAGGCTCAGTAGGAGTTCGGATGGGTTCGCCTCATCAGTCTTCTTATCGGCATCTACCTCGGGACCGTTACGTACAGCTAGTACCGCTTGTGGCCTGTGGTTAAACTCATTGCCAGCGTAGTGTCGAGTCATTAGAGTCCCACACAGAGGGCTATTCGCCTTTGGGCAAAAACACAGTAGAGGTCGCATGGTTTTGCGACGGGGTTCGTTCACATCCGCGCACTTGTGCACGTTTGGTGTCCGGGCAGTTATTACTAGCGAGCTTTGGTTTAAGCCAGATCCTAGTATTTTTATTGGGATTGGTTTTGTCTTATTGTATTCGTGTTCCTCGGAACACGGATGCGGGTGTGTATGCACAGTTGACAAGAGGCAAAGGCAGAGGATTCTCATTAGGGTTGTTGACCATTGACTTTTTCCAAACCCTAATGAAATTGAGAAATATGATTATTAATATTAATTAAAGATAATTGTTCCATGGTTAGGTTGACCATTTGACTTATGTTGACATTTTGAGTTTGGTTGACCGGTTGACTTATGTTGACAATTTGACCATCATCATTTCACATGGAAGATACTTCTTGATTCTTGTAAAATTCATTTAATGTGAAATGATAATGGTCATTCCAAATGAACCATCACAATTTCTTTTTAATTATTATTATTAATTCATTATTCTCTCATATGAGAGTATGGTTGCAAAAAGTAGCTCATTCTTTCTTGCTCTTTCTCTCTCATATGTTTAGCTCATCCTCTTCCTCTCTCTCAAAGCTCTCATCTCTCATGTGTTGAGAACCATGAGCTCTTGAGATAAAAACCACCAAAAATCCTCTCTACTCATTCTAGGGTTCTAGGTTTAGCAAGCCAAGAACTTTAGTTACCTCTAGGTTGAGGTAGGAGCTCAAGTTAGAGGCCTTCGGGTGGATCCTTCTTCGGCAAAGAGAAGACGACGAGAAGGAGCCGTTCAAACCACTCCAAGGAGCAAGAAGAGAAGGAGTTCAAGACCTAGGTATAACCTTCTAACCGAGTAGCAAAACATGTAGTTAGTTTGCTAGGTTTTTGTTTAGCAAAGATCCTCCATTTCTAGTCCATGTTACCTTGCATCCAAAATTATTTTTTTACCTATTCCGCCTTCCTGTAAGAACCGGGGGTGGGTAACGTGGAGTTACAGTGGTATCAGAGCCAGGCTAAACAACAACTAGCATGTTAGAAAAGTGTTTGGAACTTCGATCCGAAAAAAAATCGCGAAACATGTCAAAAACATTTACTTTCTGCCGATTTTTAAAACTGCTCTAAAAATAATTCTACATACCTTAAAAATCGGTGCAGGGTTTTTTAGAAACAACCAGGAAAAACGAGCCCACGACTCGGTCAACGCGCCGCGGAAGCGTGGAGAAACAACGCGTTTCGCCGCGGATCCGCGGCCGAGTTGACTCGGCCGCGACTCGGGTTTGCTGCAGTTTGTTCAGTTTGGTGTTCTGTGATTTTTAAAATATTTTCTTTCTGCCCAGAATTTCCAGAGAACAATGTTGTGTTTGGGGTAGTTACAAATTGGTATTTTGATCGAAGTTCTACAAACTTTTTCTAAATGGTTATATCTGTAATGTGATATATGCACTGAACGTCGACTAATCGCTATACGTCGATTAGTGGGGGTTGTGCATATCTGTGATCTGTAATGTTGTTGGATTGTGTATATGAACTTGTTGGATTGTAGCGGATGAATAGCCGGGGGTTGTGAGATGAGAGTTTTCTTTATCTTTCATTTGATGTAATATTATTTTATGGCCGCACATCCGGGATGAGGTTGTAGCCGCCATTGTATATTATTTTTTTTGCTGTTTTTGCTCCTAGGATAGACCCAAGGTGGGGTGCACAAACTACCGGGTACTTTGAAGTGCCCAGTGGCCTACTCACGTTGTTGAGGGAGGTTGCTTCACTTTGGGTACTTGACGGGTAGTTTGCCGCACCCGTAGGGGTCTAGGGTGGGGTTTGGCTATTCATCGCGACCGTGTAATCCGTCTTTCGTTGCAGGCTCGAACGAAACACGGATTCCTAGCATATCCAATGTGTTCATCTGTGATCTGGAATGGCTATCATTGCATCTGAAGAATGTATATATCTATATATGATATCTAGTAGGCGTTGCTTATATTTTGCATCCGCGCTAGTCCATCCCCCGCTCTGTCGTTAGTTAAGTAACCTAACGGGTGATGATGGGGCCCCGTGGCGAATGCGGATGGCATAAGCGTACGTCATATTTTCGTTGTTTTCTGCAATCGTAGGATTAATTGATGGGACGCATTAAATTAATGCAAGAAAATAAACCAAAGTTAAATCGTTGGAACAATTTCTAAACCACTCGGTTTCTTTTCAAAACAACTTTTAAACGCGGAGCTTAAACCACTCCTTTTAAAAGCTATCAGGTTCCTTCGATTATATCAAGTTCACTACGTTCACGGTTTTGCCAAAACCATTCGTAGCCCTCCATCATTTCAGTTAAATATTCGGTAGTATTCAAGCTATGTATTTTGACCTACGCCAAGGCATAGTGATTGGTAACTGCTGGATATTTATCTGTTGCATAGATAGATGTGTTGGTTTGAGACAGTCGTACTGCCATTTTGGCCTACGTCAAGGGTATGTACGGGTGGGTTCAAATTAACTTGGTAAATGATGGGTAGAACTTGACATGTGTTTTATGATATTTTGGCCTACGTCACGGTCATAAGAGCATGGGGCAAAAATCCACATCGGGAGTTTCTAAAGAAACTGAAACTTTCTAGTGCTGCATACCATTTGGAGTGTGATGATTCCGGTAGGATTCCTTCAACTTTATCACACGATGATATTTGGATCCCGATCCTACCGTGAGTATATGCTACTCCTCAGGAAACTTTCTCACTTAACGATCAATGCTATAAACCAAGTAGGTGTCTAGAAAGGTTTTAGCGGGGCTACGCCCACAGGGAAAAGAGGTTATTTAATTAAGGAACTTCGCGAAAGCGTCGTAAAACCTCCCTCGAAGTACCAACACTGGCCTGGCTGAACGGTTAAGCAAGTATTGTACGGTGAGATTGATCCCGACTAATTCTTCTTTTTTGGTTTGAAGAAGGATTCGAGAAACAATGGGAGCCATCCTGTTTAGACAAACTAAAAACCACTCTAAATGTGCAAGAACATCATGCTAAAGTGTTTCTTCTCTCTCTCCTAATTGCAGCGGCCAAACATCATGACCAGCCTTAAGTTACTACTAGATAAAAACATACTGACAGGGCCGAACTACAAAGATTGGCTCAGGAATGTCAAAATGGCAATCACTTATGACAAGTTAGGGTATCTTCTTACCACCAAAGCTCCCCTTGTCCCAGGTCCTCAATCTAGCGTCGTGGATAAGGAAATCCGTAAGACCTGGGAGATTGATTGCGCGAGGGCCAAGTGCATCGTGCTTGCCTCTATGGACAATGAACACCAGAGGAGGCACGAGGATATGGACCTAGAATCCATATTTCTCCATACAAAGGATCTGTATGGAGAGCAATCCCGTATCGCCAGATACGAAGTCTCGAAAAAGTTATTTTCGGCGAGATTGGCCGTCGGATCATCTGTAGCGGAACACGTGCTTCAGATGATTGGCTACATTGAAGAGCTCACGGACCTCGGGACCACGTTAGAGAATGAGCTCTACACTGACTTGATTCTCCAGTCCCTTCCTTCCACTTACGCCCAGTTTATCCTGAACTTCAACATGCAAGGAAAAGAAGTTGAACTTCCGGAACTCCTCAACATGTTGAGGAGTGCAGAGGGCACCCTGAAGAAAGTAAGGGAAACACCCGCTTTGTCTGTTGGAGGACCTTCTTCTTCTAGGTCCAAGGCGAAAGCCAAAGGAAAGAAGAAGAAAGCCCCACCAAACCAAGGGGTGGTGTTAGTAAAGTGGAAGCCAAGGGAAAGGAAAAGGTGGCAAAGGTAGCGGGACAGCTTGTGGGGAAAGAAGAGTGCTTTTATTGTCATAAGAAAGGACACTGGAAGAAAGATTGTAGGGCTTGGAAGGCCAAGAACCAGGACTCGAAGCAAGTTGTGGCTTCGGCTTCAGGTGTGTATGTTATTGAAAACTGTCTATCAATAAACTCTACTTTATGGGTATTGGATACCGGATCAGGATCTCATATCTGTAATTCTTTGCAGGCACTAAGAAAGCGTAGGGTTTTGAAGGCATGTGATATGACCCTCAGAATTGCAAACGGAGCTGGCATGGATGCTGAGTCCGTGGGGGAGCATCACTTGGGATTGTCAGATGGACATGTTTTGGTTTTGCGTGACTGTTATTTTATACCCAGTGCGACTTGTAATATCATATTTGTATCTTTAATGTCTAAAGAAGGTTATGATTTTGCATTTGTAAGCAATGTTGTAAACATTCACCTTAATCATGTTCTGATTGGGTCGGGTACATTAAGCAACGGTATATACGTATTGAACCAACCACAGATTTTCAATGTCCAGAATATACACAAAAGAAAGTCTCCAGAAATAAATCATGCTTTCTTATGGCATTATAGACTGGGTCACATCAATGAGAGAAGGTTGACTAAGTTACATAAAGAAGGTTATTTGGATCCGTTCGAATATCAATCATATACAACTTGTCAATCATGTCTCAAAGGAAAGATGACAAAGACTCCGTTCACTGGACATGGAGTAAGAGCGAGCGAGCTCTTGGGACTCGTACACAGCGATGTATGCGGTCCAATGTCTACACATGCGCGAAGTGGTTATTCTTACTTCATTACTTTTATGGATGATTTTTCAAGGTTCGAGCATGTCTTCTTAATGAAGCATAAATCTGAAGCCTTTGAAAAATTCCAGGAATACAAGAATGAAGTAGAAAAACAAACAGGCAAAAGTATCAAGACACTGAGATCTGATCGAGGTGGTGAATACTTGAGTGCCGAGTTCCTGGATTACCTAAAAGAGAATGGAATTCTCTCTCAGCTTACTCCTCCATACACTCCACAACATAACGGCGTATCGGAGAGACGGAACCGAACCCTATTGGATATGGTACGTTCCATGATGAGTAACGCTGAGTTACCGTGACTTTCTGGGGATATGCACTAGAATCAGTTGCATATCTTTTGAACCGAGTTCCAATTAAGACTGTGTCTACCACACTATATCAGATGTGGAGTGGGAAGAAACCCTATCTTCAATATCTGAAGATTTGGGGATGTCCAGCTTTTGTCAAAAAGCAGCATGCGGACAAACTCGAGGCACGCTCAGTACAGTGCAAGTTTGTGGGATACCCAAAGAACTCCAGGGGGTATCTTTTCTATTACGCAGAAGAACAAAAGGTTTTTGTCTCTCGTCATGCCCACTTTCTGGAACATAGGTTCTTAGAAAAAGAAATAAGTGGGAGCGTAATAGAACTGGAAGAAATTCCAGAACCACAAGCTATTACTGAAAGCTTAGAAGAACCAGAAGGTTCGAAAGAACAGGACATTCTTGCGCCGCTCCGCAGGAGTAGTAGGCAGTCTCATCTTCCCGAGAGATACTACGGTTTTATCATAGACGGGGATAGAGAGGATTGCATCATTGATAATGATGAGCCGACTAGCTTCCAGCAGGCCATTCAGAGCACTGACTCGGTAAAATGGCTGGATGCAATGCGGACCGAGATGGAGTCCATGTACACAAACAAAGTATGGACTTTGGACATTGCTCCAGAAAGGGTAAAACCCGTAGGCTGCAAATGGATCTTCAAAAGGAAGATTGGTGTAGATGGACAGGTTGAAACCTATAAGGCTAGACTTGTTGCAAAGGGTTTTCGTCAAAGACCTGGTTTGGACTATGACGAAACCTTTTCTCCAGTGGCTATGCTCAAATCCATTCGGATCCTTCTTGCCATTGCTGCCTTCCACGAATATGAGATTTGGCAGATGGACGTAAAGACCGCTTTTCTAAATGGAAATTTGGAGGAGTGTGTCTATATGGACTAGCCAGAGGGTTTCATTTAGAGTGGGAGCAGCGGGAAAGTGTGCAAGTTGCTTAAGTCCATTTATGGACTAAAGCAGGCATCACAGAGTTGGAACATCTGTTTTGATGAGACGGTCAAAGAATTTGGCTTTATCAAAAATCCAGATGAACCATGCATTTATAGTAAAATTGTAGCACGAACTGTCGTATTCCTCATTTTATACGTGGATGACATTCTCTTAATAGGAAATGACATTCCTATGCTACAATCTGTCAAAGGGTTCTTGTCACACAGGTTCTCCATGAAAGACCTGGGTGATGCCTCTTACAATCTAGGGATCCGGATCCATCGTGATAGGTCCAAGAGGATATTAGGACTTTCACAGTCCAGGTACATCGACACCATACTGAAAAGATTCAGTATGGAAGATTCCAAGCGCGGTAATTTAACGGCTTGTCACGGGATCACCCTCTCCAAAGAGATGTCTCCCAAGACTGATTTGGAAAGGGATCACATGTCTATTATACCCTACGCATCTGCGGTAGGCTCTATAATGTATGCGATGTTGTGTACCAGACCATGTAGCTTATGTACTGAGTGTGGTAAGCCGGTATCAGTCAAACCCTAGGGAGAAACACTGGATAGCGGTAAAGAACATTCTGAAGTACCTGAGAAGGACTAAGGATATGTTTTTGGTTTACGGCGGAAAAGACCTCCAGATCGAGGCCTTTGCTGACTCCAGCTTCCAGAGTGACAAGGATGACTCCAAATCCATATCGGGATATGTCTTTACCCTCAATGGAGGGGCGGTGTGTTGGAAGAGTTCCAAACAGGAAACCGTTGCTGACTCGATGATGGAAGTGGAATATATCGCAGCATCTGATGCCGCAAAAGAAGCAGTCTGGATGAGGAAGTTCTTGACAGAACTTCAGGTGGTTCCATCCATTGTTGATCCAATACCTCTGTATTGTGACAACAACGGGGATATAGCTTTAGCAAAGGAACCCAGGTCCCATCAGAAGTCCAGACACATCTTGAGGCGGTATCACCTGATCAGGGAGATCGTGGATCGCCGGAATATCGAGGTTCGGAGGGTTGCTACAGAAGATAACACTACAGATCCATTCACTAAGGCCATACCCCAGACTCAATTCGAGCGGCTGATCGAGATGATAGGTCTTCGATGTGCCAGTTCATGGCCTTAGTGCAAGTGGGAGATTGTTAGTGTATATGCCCTAGAGGCCATTACTGTATCATACTAGTGTGTATATTACTTAATGGAAGCTTGGGATATTCACAGTTGTATAGACAATCTTGCTCAAAATGGTAGTATGCTACTTGGTTTGTTTCTACTTCAATATGTGCGTATGTTTCTTTTAGCATATAGCTTATACATATTAGTGGAGCCCTTAGGATCTTTGCTTGATTACCAGCGTTGTGATGGCCGTCACACTTGTGGGGGCTGGGTAAACTACAAGCACATCCTTATACAGGTCCCTAGTCGTAGGATTATCGAGACAGGGCATCGATACTCCAGAGTAGACTAGTGTATACACTTCTCATCCCAGGAGGGGAGATGGTCTGTTCCACAGCCATCAGTATGTCGTACTGGAGATAGTATCCGGGTGATCGTTAGGTTACGAGTACACTGGACAGGACTCACTGGGAACTGTTGGTTTGGTATTATACCTATCGTCAGTCATCAGTTCCCAGGTGACATGAGTACAACATAGTCCGTTTACTTGACACTTTCACTTTGCCTCGAGTGTGTTCCCACTGTTCTTAGATTACTACCCTACCACGGCTCAAATGAGTCGTGCAAACAGGTAGTAGTTGGGTGCAGTCCCGAAGCACTTGGAGGCAGTGACGGTTAGACAGGATTCGTCTCTCCCGGTATTAGGGGTTGATATCGCGCTGTGTCTAGGAGAGCCATTACACAAAGTCCCTGGCCAAGGAAAGCGAGATATACTGGTAGCGTTTCCAGTGTTATCTCAGGGTGTTCTGGGCTACACTCCGACATGACTTGTACCGCTATTAGGGGACTGACGTTTACCGCCCCCTAGGCCCGACATGCGATACTCTCAGACGAATAGACCGGACTGTACGGAGATTGTCACATTCAGGCTCAGTAGGAGTTCGGATGGGTTCGCCTCATCAGTTTTCTTATCGGCATCTACCTGGGGACCGTTACGTACAGCCAGTACAGCTTACGGCCTATGGTTAAACCCATTGCCAGCATAGTGTCGAGTCTTTAGAGCCCCACACAGAGGGCTATTCGCCTTTGGGCAAAACACAGTAGAGGTCGCATGGTTTTGCGAAGGGGTTCGTTCACATCCGCGCACTTATGCACGTTTGGTGTCTGGGCAGTTATTACTAGCGGGCTTTGTTTAAGCAAGATCAAAGTGTAGGGTTCCTAGGCACTCTTGTGAAGGTTCTTAAGGCATCAAACATGCCCGGATTAAATTTTAGACGTGCCGAACAACCCAAAGCCGGGATCTTTGCTAGATTATTAGGGTTTAACATGCAATAAGATAACTTTTATCTAAGTGTGAGGGATTACAACCTTTGTAGTCCGCTCCTTCACTTCACAAGCTCCGAGTAGAAGTCCCTTTGCCGCGATCCACGATCTCCCGGACTCATGAGAGGCTCCACAACTCGAACGATCCATTCTAGCTTGTCGTATTCCAAATCTCCGATGATCTACCTTGAAGTTGCTTCGACTCAAGCTTTCTCACTCAAAAGAGAAGAACACCCTAATCACATGGGCTAGATGAGATGAGGATGAGAGAGTAGTGATTTTGCTTTCTTTTAATATATCATTTTCTCATATTTTATCATCACTTAAGAAAATCAAGCAAGCTTTTCTTTCAAGAGAGAAGAAGAAGATGATAATGGAAAAAGAATAATGATAATCTTTTTCTTTTGTGATGAATAGAAATATAAACATATGATTGAATTATTAACCATGGTCAAGGATGATTGGATGATAACATGTAGAGAAACAACTAGGGTTAGGGTTTGGTTAAGTTAAATGAATGTGTCATCCATAAAGATCTTAAGAATGACAAAAGAAAAAGCTTCTAGAAGGAACTTGAAGCTACTAACCCTAATCAAACCCTAACCTCAATTAATCATCCTTAAACATGTTTAACAATTAATCATATCATGTCACAATAATATATATCACATATATATTATATATTTGCAACAAAAGAAAATAATACAATTAACATATATCGCATATATATCAATGTATCATCCACTGAGAAAATGAAATAATAAAGCAAGCCAATATTAGTTAATATAATAATATATCATATATATTATTATATATTAAATCATCGAATCAACACTTGATCCGACGATCCGGCTATATCGAATATTACCGACTAATATATCATGTACCGATTCATCGAATCAACACTTGATCCGATGACCCGGTTCAAAACTAAATATCGCGAGAATATAATACGGTATCCCATATCACATTATTCTCGGTCCTGCACATATCACATATGTGCCTCTACTCCGTTTCGCCGGAGCCAAGAAACCTCTGTGTAGGACTCTAAAGAATCGTCAATACGCCGGTAGCAGGTGATGATTATATCAAACACCCACAAGCTGCAAGCGGTCAGCTAAACGTAACAGCCACCCAGGTATTGAGCGATCAGAAGATCAACAAGCTAGCCTGTGCGTTCTCCTGTGAATCCGATCAGTAACACTCCCGTACAGTCCGGTCTGTTCGTCTGATATGTCGCATATCAAGTCTAGGGGTGGTATACGTCAGACCCCAGTAACCGATAAGTCGTGTCGATGTGTGGCTCATAACGGGTCGAGAAACTACTAGTAACACTTACCAGTAAATCTCTATATCAGCCCTGGCCAGGGACTTCCAGTTATAGCCAATCGAACACAGCACAACATCAATTCCCTATACCGGGAGAGACGAATCCCCTCCTATCGCTCATTGCCTCCATGTGATTCGGGACTGTACCCAAAAGCCACCGTTTTGCACGCCCTCTTGGACGTGGTAAGGTGGAAATCAAAGCACAGTGGGAATCACACAAGACTCTATGACGATCTCGGGTCTTCAGACTACCCTGTACCTGTGTCACCGGAGAACTGCCATCTGACGTGTGGTATATCACCATCTGGGAGTTCTCGGCGAGTCCGTCCAGTGTACCCAGTCTCCACTGAGCACCCGTACACCATCTCTGATGTCTAACACCGATGGATATGGGATCATCCATCGCCCATCATAGGGGTCAAGATGCGTATACGCTAGTCTACTCTGGTGTATCGATGCCCTGTCTCGATATACCCTCGACTAGGAACAGTTATAGGATGTACTCATCGACTACCGCGGCCCCACTAGTATGATCTCATCATAGTCCCAGTAGTCGAGTACAAGTCCTAAGGGCTTTATCAACATGTGAGAGTAAAACAATACAAGTCAACATGTTAAGATAAAGTGAAACCAAATAGCATACTATCATGACGAGCAAGAAAGTCTTCTCTATATATAACCAAGCATCCATTATAATATACATCAAATGTACAACAATGGCCTCTAGGGCATATACATAACTAACACCAAGTATTTGTTTTGGGATTGGTTTTGTCTCATTGTATTCGTGTTCCTCGGAACACGGATGCGGGTGTGTATGCACAGTTGACAGAGGCAGAGGATTCTCATTAGGGTTGTTGACCGTTGACTTTTTCTAAACCCTAATGAAAATGAGAAATATGATTAATAATATTAATTAAAGATAATTGTGCCATGGTTAGGTTGACCATTTGACTTATGTTGACATTTTGATTTTGGTTGACCGGTTGACTTATGTTGACAATTTGACCATCATCATTTCACATGGAAGATACTTCTTGATTCTTGTAAAATTCATTTAATGTGAAATGATAATGGTCATTCCAAATGAACCATCACAATTTCTTTTTAATTATTATTATTAATTCATTATTCTCTCATATGAGAGTATGGTTGCAAAAAGTAGCTCATTCTTTCTTGCTCTTTCTCTCTCATATGTTTAGCTCATCCTCTTCCTCTCTCTCATAGCTCTCATCTCTCATGTATTGAGAACCATGAGCTCTTGAGATAAAACCACCAAAACTCCTCTCTACTCATTCTAGGGTTCTAGGTTTAGTAAGCCAAGCACTTTAATTACCTCTAGGTTGAGGTAGGAGCTCAAGGTAGAGGCCTTCGGGTGGATCTTTCTTCGGCAAAGAGAAGACGACGAGAAGGAGCCGTTCAAACCACTCCAAGGAGCAAGAAGTGAAGGAGTTCAAGACCTAGGTATAACCTTCTAACCGAGTAGCTAAACTTGTAGTTAGTTTGCTAGGTTTTTTTTTAGCAAAGATCCTCCATTTCTAGTCCATGTTACCTTGTGTCCAAAATCGTTTTATTTACCTATTCCGCCTCCCTGTAAGAACCGGGGTGGGTAACGTGGACTTACAAATCCCTGATGATCTGCTCGTTGTCTCTATGTGGCTCGGGAGTTTACCCAACTAAAACCTGTTTGCACGACTCCTTTGAGCCGTGGTAAGATAGTAATCAAAGCACAGTGGGAACTCACACGAGACAAATGACGATCTCATGTCCACAGACTAACCTGTACACATGGCACCTAGGAACTGCTATCTGACAAAAGGTATAATACCAACTAGCATGTTCCCGGCGAGTCCGTCCAGTGTACTCATAATCCAATGAGCACATGTATACTATCTTAGGTGACAAACAGACACCAATGGATTATGAGACCGGCCACCACCCCTCGTCGGGTTCTCGATAAGTATACACTAGTCTACTCTGGAGTATCAATGCCCAGTCTCGATACTCCCACGACTAGGGACATTTAAGGATGTTCTTATAGGCCACCCAGCTTCCACGTATATGATCGCCATCATAATGCTGGTAGTCAAGAAAGAATCCTATGGGCTCTATCAACATGTAATAGTGATCTGTAATACCACATAATGCATGTACATGATGATAAAAATAAACCAGATAGCATACTATCATTTTGAGTAAGACTGTTCTACCCGTATAGGTCCTCCCTCAATCATCATAATCACCTGCCTACGATTACAATAATTTCCTTGAGGGCACTATAGCCAACAGATTCAATCGTATGATAACCGATAGATTTGTCCAGTGTAGACAAGTTAGGAATGCATGAAGCAAACACCTGCATTCACTTGTGTTTTCATTTGTTTCAAGTTATTTCGTCCGTACTTTTCCGTTGGTTCTCCATGTACAATGATAGATTCGGTGTTCATTTCAACGTTGTTTCACAGCATTGAAATGATTATTTATTCTATTACTGTGTACTCGGAGAACAACGGGGTGGTGCTGCCGAAATTTACTCGAAACGGATGAAAGCACAAGAGAATGTGTGTCTTCTCTATACATTCTTAATGGGATAGAAACCTTACCTCCAACAGCTAAAACACACACATACAACACGGATACACAACAAACACACATACAAAGCACATACACACAAACAACCTTACATCTAAGAGAAATCATAAATTGAAACACACATACACAGAATACAACTCATACTTGGGTATCTTCAAATCTAACTTTTTTAATCGATAATTTATTATTTTCAATGACCAACTTGCCTCTACGGATTTTCTTCTTTGTCAGTAACTATCTCGTTCTTAGATTTCTCAATATAGTCACCATAACCTACAATTTATATATTATACAGTCTAACATGGCCTATGAGTACATCAGAGTTAAGGACCGGATGTACAAGGATTGGCAACAACGCATGCAATTTAAGTTCGTCGTAGGAGTTGCTGCTTTCATTGAATTTGCACATGCACATAATACGACCGTGTTAGAGAAAATTCTCTGTCCGTGCGATAGATGTGGGAATAAGTTCCGACAGAAGGTAGAAATCGTAGAGCTTCACATCGTTAAACATGGTTTTACTAGACTTTATACAACTTGGATATATCACGGGGAAGGACAAGAAGAAGACGGTAATACGGCAGAAGAAGAAAGAGAAGACGGTAATGCGGAAGAGGAAGAAGAAGAAGAAGATGATAACTTCTTTCCAGGAGAAGAAATGGTAGAGGCTGCCCTCGGTGATAGTATTCCTACCGAAGATGACATTCCTTCCGGTCAAGGACCATGTGCGGATAAGTATGAAAAGTTCATGAATGATGCTAGAAGACCAATTTATGAGAATGCAAAGTATTCCACCCTATTATGGTTCGTCCAACTTTTCCAGATTAAGTGCCTAAATGGATGGAGCAACAAGTCATTCACGATACTTCTAAAGTTATTGAAAGATTCTATTCCCCTAGGAAATAACATGCCCGACAGCTGGTATGAAGCCCATAAGATGATGTCTAATTTGGGTCTGAAGTGTGAGAAGATTCATGCATGTCCTAAAGATTGCGTGTTTTACCGGAAAGAAAATTCAGATTTGAAAGAGTATCCAACATGCGGAGAGGCCAGGTATTAGCCGAAAGAATTGGATAAGAAGCTCGATATACCTGTTAAGATAGCACGATACTTTTCTATAACACAGAGGCTATTCAGGTGCAAGAAAACAGCCGGGGCAATGATTTGGCATCACCGTACTGCTCCAAGCGAAGATGGAAAAATGAGCCATCCAAGAGATTCACCGGCATGGAAGGATTTCGATAGGAGGTATGAAATATTCAGTAGTGATCCTCGCAATTGCAGGCTCGGACTCGCTAGTGATGGTTTCTGTGCATTCAACAATATGGCTGGAAGCCACAGCACATGGCCCGTTATAATGATAGTTTATAATCTGTCGCCTTGGTTGGCTATGGATCAATTCTACTTTATGATGCCTCTTCTTATTGACGGACCAAACTCATCGGGAAACAATATTGACGTCTATCTCCGACCTCTGATCGATGAGTTAAAATCTTTATTCATTGATGGTGTAGAGACTTACGATGCAAACACAGATACAACCTTCACAATGCGTGCGACTTTAATATGGACAATTAACGACTTTCCTGCGTATAGAATACTATCAGGTTGGTCAGTACATGGTCACAAAGCATGCCCTTATTGCTATCAATATACAACATCGAAATGGTTGAATTTTAGCAGGAAGGTTTGTTATTGTGGTCATCGGCGTTTCCTGCCAGTAGACCATCCTTACAGGTTAGACGCTCCTCACTTTAATGGTCATCAGGAGCTTCTTGGGTCTCTAACCTCATTGTTCGGAAGAGGACGTGATTACTCAGTGGGATGGTTACAATAATATGACCTTCGGGATAGATCCGGCAAAACAGGTCAAATCACCATACTAGAATAAATTAAGAATTTTCTACGAGCTTCCGTATTGGTCAACAAATTTAGTGCATCATTGTCTGGACGTCATGCATATAGAGAATGGAGTATCTGAGCACGTACTCAACTTGCTTCTTTATAAAGATGAAAAATTGAAAAAAAACCTCTGTGCTTGGATGGATCTTCAGGGCTGGGAAATTAGTGTTAGTTGTATGTATGCCCTAGAGGCCAGTATTGTACAGATGATGTATATTATATTGGATGCTTGGACATATATAGAGAAGACTTTCTTGCTCTATATGATAGCATGCTATCTGGTTGCTATTTATCTTAACATGTATACTTGTCTCTTGATACTGTCTTATAGTTACATGTTGGTAAAGCCTTTAGGATGTGTACTTGACTACCAGGACTATGAGGCAGATCATACTAATGGGGCCATGGTAGTCCATAAGTACATCCTTTAATGTCCCTAGTTGTGGGTATATCGAGATGGGGCATCGATATACCAGAGTAGACTAGCGTATACGCTTCTCAACCCATGAGATGGGCGATGGATGATCCCATATCCATTGGTGTTTGACATCAGAGAAGGTATTCGTGTGCTCAGTGGACACTGGGTACACTGGACGGACTCGCCGAGAACTCCCAGATGGTATTATACCTCATGTCAGATGGCAGTTCTCTGGTGACACTTGTGCAGGTTAGTCTATAGACCCGAGATCGTCATAGTGTCTTGTGTGATTCCTACTGTGCTTTGATTTCCACCTTTCCACGTCCAAGAGGGCGTGCAAAACGGTGGTTTTTGGGCACAGTCCCGAGTCACATGGAGGCAATGAGCGATAAGAGGGGATTCGTCTCTCCCGGTATTGGGGGTTGATGTTGCGTTGTGCTCGATTGGCCATAACAGGGAAGTCCCTGGCCAGGGCTGATTTAGAGATTTACTGGTAAGTGTTACCAGTAGTTTCTCGACCCGTTATGAGCCTCACATCGGCACGACTTATCGGTTATTGGGGTCTGACGTTTACCACCCCTAGACTTGATATGCGACATATCAGACGAGGAGACCGGACTGTACGGCAAGTGTTACCGTTAGGCTTTTACAGGAGTTGGAGCGGGCTTGCTTGCTGATCTTCTGATCGCTCAATACCCGGGTAGCCGTTACGTCCAGCTAGTACCGCTGACGGCTTGTGGGTGCTTGATGAGATCATCACCTACTGCCGGAGTATTGACGAGTCTTTAGAGTCCTACATAGAGGTTTTATTGGCTCAGGCAAAACGAAATCGGAGAGCATTTGTGATATGTGCGGGACCGAGAATAATGCGTGTATGTGATACCGTATTCTATTCTCGCGACTTTTTGTATCGGTCGGTTATATGTGATATAGCCGGGTTATCGAATCAAGTGTTGATTTAATAATTTAGTGTATAATTGTATATTTGATAAACTAATTTACATTAGCTAACATTTGTTCACTTAAGGATTTTTCTCACATGTGCACAACTTTAATATATATGTGATATATATTAAAATGTGTTTTCATTTTTTATCATGGTTGTTGATACATCATTCATGGGTGTGCAAGACATACACCATTCTATTTTAAATGGTGGTTTATAATTATTTAAGGTAATTACAAATTAGTGGAGCTTTTGTCACAAGCATGAAGCTTGTAGAAGCTTGTGGATGCTTTGACAAAGTCCACTAACTTTGTTTTACTTTAGATTTTTATTAACCTAACCATTTTGGATTAGCCATGGTTATGTCTCTACATGATTTAGTATATGATACTTACTTACCCATGGTTAGCTCTCTAGACTTGATCATTATCCTCATCTTTTCATTTGTTCATCTTCTTCTTCTTTGAGCAAAAGAAAAGCTTGCTAGGGTTTTCAAAAGAGAGTGAAAGATTGTGAGAAAACAAATTCTAAAGTGAGCCCACTTCCTATTTCTCCATCCTCTACTAGACTAGCACTTTAGTTTAGGGTGTTTGCTTCACTAATTCTCTAGTTAGTGAAGTAGTAGCTTGAGTTGGTATTCCCTCGACGTAGATCATCTTCGGCCTCGAAGACTTCAAGCAAGGACGCTTCTTTCGCCTCGTGAAGCCATGCAAGAGCCCGAGAGAACCATGATCGAAGCCAAGGGACTACAACAAGGATCTTTTGAAGTGAAGGACCGATTTACAAAGGTTTTATTTTCTTCTTCACTTAGTTGTAAAGATATTTACTTGCATGTGTAACCCTGATAATCTAGCAAAGATCCCGGCTTTGGGTTATTCGGCACGTCTAATTTTTTATTCGGGCATGGTATATACTTTATAAACCCTTGTATGAGTGCCTAGGAACCCTACAGTGGTATCGGAGCCAAGCTAGAGCATTAGGCGACATGTATACGAAGTTAAAACTCCGATCAAACCCCGAAACATCGAAAATGACCCCTTATTTGGTAATTTTGTAAAAAATGTGATTTTTTTCTGCATTAAAATACTCAAAAAATTCAGTAGGGAATTTTAAGAGTTACTGTAAAACACGACATCCTAATTCCATTAAAAAGCCGCGGAACCGCCGCAATACCTTGCTTGCGCGGTGGTTCCGCGGCGGAACAGTAGAATTAGGGTTAGTGTTTTGTGCGGTAATATCCGTAGGTACTTGGACATTCTTCTGGGTATTTTTAATCTGACACAAGTGTTGAGTGTTCTGGGGATTATTTTGAATTCGTTGATTCGATCGGAAAGTTTAATTTCGTTCTTTTTTCCGGATAATTTAGAAATTGTTAAAATGTTCGAACGAATATCATTTACTCTTTTTTTCACGGCACGAAAAACTTTCAAGTGTTGAATTTTTCTTGAGTTTAAATCTTTCGGAAAAACGTGCAAGTAACGCGATGGACCCTCTAGAAGAACACAAATCTTAACTCGATTATGTGACCGTCTGAACCGCCTCTAAACCTTAGGGTTTGGGGCAGTACGGCGTTGCCACATGTGAGGCGTTGGCTTGACCCTTCTACGGCTGGACCATTGGTACTGTGACGTATTCTGGAATTTTTAAACTCCGCTCAAGTGTTGAGCTATTAAGGAAATCTTGGGTATTTGATTATTCGATCGGAAAGTTTAATACTGTCTATTTATCTGGAATGTGATACAATATGTGGAATTCATATAGTTAGGCATGAAATGCGAAGTATGTGATATTTCGGATTTACGATGTCTAAAGAGATTGTGGAATCCAAATGTTGTAGTTTTACACTTTCTTTTCTGTGACCGTAAGCGTAGTATGTGGTGTATCGCCGGCTTTGTTGCTATACATCACGACAGACGGGATACGCATGCTTGCTTACGTTGATAATATGAGATATTATGTGTTGCTGTGATATGTTATATTGGATCGTCGTGTTCTGAATAGCCGGGGGTTTTCTGTGAGATGAGGGTTTTTATTTTCATTCATGTAAAATTCATTGTATGTAATATTCTTTTATTGGGGCACTTCTAGGATGAGGATGATGTCACCATTGTATATTATTTACTTTTCCGCATTAGGTAGACCCAAGGAGGGGAGCATAAGTAACCGGGTTCTATGGTACAGCGGGAGACCAACTCGAGGAGTCGAGTCCGGGTCTCCTAACTCTAGAATTGGTAAGGTTGCTTGCCGCTCTCGTAGGGGTCTAGGGGTGTGGGTTTGGCTATTCATCGCGTCCTTGGAATCCGTGTTTTATACAGGCTCAAAATAAAACACGGACCTCCTAGTATATCCATTATTTCATATGATTCTTTTGCTGCGATATCTGTGATGTGATCATTTGATATGTTGAGATGGATACTCTTTATAGTATATATGATATATTATATAGACGTTACTTATGTTTTACACCCGCGCTAGCCCTGCCCCGCTCTGCCGTTAGTTACCTAACCTAACGGTGCACGAAGGGGACATCGAGGCGAATGCGGATGGCATAAGTGTACGTCGTATTTATCTGTGATGTTTAGGTGACTTAAATGATGGGACATTATTAATATGATTAATGAAAGAAAAGAAACCTAAAAGATGTTGTAGAATCAAATTTTTAAAAAGGGTAGCTACAGTTTTTTGCTTTGCATAGCGATATATATGATATATCCTGCACCTTATTCGATGAGGAAGAGCCGAGATCCCTTCACCGGGAGTGACCTCTTTAGCAAAACTGGCAGATGCTACAGCACTCGGTTTGTCTTTTGATTGCTTTTAGAGTTTTGCTGTGCATAGCGATATATATGATATATCCTGCACCTTATTCGATGAGGAAAGAGCCGAGATCCCTTCACCGGGAGTGACCTCTTTAGCAAAACTGGCAGATGCTACAGCACTCGGTTTGTCTTTTGATTGCTTTTAGAGTTTTGCTGTGCATAGCGATATATATGATATATCCTGCACCTTATTCGACGAGGAAAGAGCCGAGATCCCTTCACCGGGAGTGACCTCTTTAGCAAAACTGGCAGATGCTACAGCACTCGGTTTGTCTTTTGATTGCTTTTAGAGTTTTGCTTTGCATAGCGATATATATGATATGTCCTGCACCTTATTCGATGACGAAATAGCCGAGATCCCTTCACCGGGAATGACCTCTTTAGCAAAACTAGTAAAAGCCTCAAAAACACTCCTTTTCAAAATTTCACACGATTCTACAACGATATCAAGTTCATTACGCAATAGGTTTTCAGAAAAACCTGTCGTAGCCCTCCGTGATTTCAGATAAGTCCTACTTAGTATTCGTGCTACGTTTGTTGACCTCCGTCAAGGCGTAGTGTGCGGTAGCTAACTAGTATTTATCTGCTTATGCATATGATGCAGATTGGATTAGGGTAGTCGTACGACCTTGTTGACCTTCGTCAAGGGTCGTGCGGGTGGGTTTGATTCAATCAAGAAATGATGGGTTGAACTTGACTTGCACCCTGTGGTTTGTTGACCTCCGTCAAGGTCATGGGATGCTTGGGGCAAAATATTATCGGGAATTTCAAGTGTTGAAATTTGCAATGAGATTGCATACCTTCTATGAGATAGTTGGATCCCGATACCCACTGCGAGTAATTGTTACTCCTGGGAGAGTTTTACACAGGACAATTAGCCGATTAAGTAGGTGTCTAGAAAGGTGTCAACGGGGTTACGCCTATGGGAAAACGAGGTTTATTTTAATTAGGTCTGTGCGAAAGCACGGGGAGCCTCCCTCAAAATACCGACACAGGCCTGGCTGAAAGATTGGCGAAATTATAGGGTGTAATTAATCCCGGCTAGTCTTTCCTTTTAGGGTTTGAAGAAAGATTTGATAAAAACAGTGGGAGCCATCCTGATTAGGTAAAATAATAACCAATCTGATCTTGCAAGAGCATACGCTAAAGTGTTTTCTTCTCTCTCTCTCCAGGTAGCGACCATATCATGCCTTAATAAAGATAATAATATGGATGTATTGACCGAACCCGCATGTTATACTGTGCTGGGGAACGTTTGGTTCCATTCTTTCTTATAAAAGTTATAAGACTGAACAGAATATAGGGGAATACCAGGATTCTCATGCCGCCCGAATGAAGAAAGTACATGATGATGCATTTTCTTCAGGTATGTTCGTTACAGAGAATTGTTCCTCCATTTGATCTACGTCCTGGGTATTAGATACCGGGTCAGGATCCTATATATGTAATCAGTTACATGGGCTATGAAAAGGTAGAGAACTTGGAGAAGGTGATAAAGACATAAGGGTTGGAAATGGTGCAATTGTTGCAGCTAAAACCGTCGGGGAATATCACCTAGTATTGCTAACTGGTAATACATTGATTCTGAACGAATGCTATTACATGCTGAACCTGATATGCAACATTATATCGGTTTCTTTGTTGAGTAAAGAGGGATATAATTTTGTATTAAAGGATAATGTTATGAACATTTTCCTGAACCAAAAGTTGGTTGGATCAGGCACGTTGTGCAATGGCATTTATGTTCTAAATCAATCAACAGTTCTGAGCATAACAAACACACAAAAGAGGAAGAGTTCAGAATTGAACGAATCCTTCTTGTGGCATTGTAGACTAGGTCACATCAATGCGACACGACTAGCTAAGTTGCATAAGGATGGATATTTGAATCCGTTTGAATTTTCATCTTATGACACTTTCCAGTCATGTCTCAAAGGAAAAATGACCAAAACTCCATTTACAGGACACGGAGAAAGAGTTACCGAACTCTTGGGGACAGATACATAGTGATGTATGCGGTCCCATGTCTACACATGCCAGGGATGGTTCTTCGTACTTCATTACATTCACTGACGATCTCTCTGTAAGTGCACGACGGCGCCCCGGCCGTCAATCCGACGCCGGAATGCGGAAGCGATGCTAAACTTTAATTTTCAAACCGGCACCACCGCGCACTATAAACCCGGATCGTGCCATTAAACTAGTCCTAGCTATCTAGAGAGGGGGTAGAGAGATATACCGAGCGATCCGTGTCCTTCGGTCTTATCGTCGTCGTCCCGATCTCCCCGCGGAATCTCCGGTCTCCACCAAGTCGCCGGAAGGGCACCACGTCGCCTGCGTCTTTTATGGGCTCCCACCTCTGGACCGAGGCAACTCGGGCACGAAGTTGGCGAGCCGACGTGCCCAAGGTTTGCTGTAGAATGTGTGTAGAACTCATGTCTCATTTGGGGTTGTGGATGTTGCCTTTTAGTGGAGGAAAGGAGATATGAACTTTTAGAGATCAACTTGGGAATTTTTGCAAGCATCAAGAGAGTGAAAAAACCCACACAAAAATGAATCAACCCCCACACCTCTAGTGGCCGGCCCATGCAAGGAGAATGGGGAGAGAGTCAATCAAAAATGAGGGGAGCCCCACAATAATGCAAGTGAGAGGAATGATATGTGATCATGACAAGAAGAATGATCACCAACAAATCCACACTCCATCAACCAATCAACAACCATGATTGCTTCAAAGGTCAAGCCATCATGAAAGAAGAAGAACTCAAATGGTCAAGGGATGGTGCAACCATCATGACACTACAAGATGCAAATAACACCCTCCACAAATGCTTATTTGCACAAATGCAAATAAGCCCTCCTCCACCAATCTTCAGCCAATGAAAGATACAAAGAAATATGGCTGAAACGGAAAACAAACTGGCAACTCCAGAAAAACTGATCCCACTACTGTGTATACATACCCGCATCTGTATTCTGACCGAAATACAAATGCAATGAGACAAAATCTATACTGTACTATACTAGGATCCGGCTTAAACCAAAGCCGGCTAGTATTATCCGTCCGATCCTGATCCGTGCAATACCGCACGTATCTGATCGAACCCTGCCATATATCCATACGGCCTCTAGTACAATCCGTCCGATCCTGATCCGTGCAATACCGCACGTATCTGATCGAACCCTGCAATATCTCCATACGGCCTCTACAGCTTTTCGCCCGAAACTTGAGTAACTGAATGTGGGGGACTCTAAAGACTCGTCAATACTATGGCTGTGGATTTAACCACTAGCACGTCAGAGGTATTAGCCATACGTGACGGGCTATCAGCTATTGATCAAAAGGGACGTCGATGAGCGAACTCATCCTGACACCCTACTGAGCCTATCAGTGACAATATCCGTACAGTCCGGTCCGTTCGTCTATGAGCATCGCATGGCGGGCCTAGGGGGTTGGTAAAAGTCAGACCCCCAAAAGCGGTACAAGTCGTGTCAGAGAGCAGCCCAGAACACCCTGAGATACTACTGGAATACCTACCAGTAAATCTCCTGCCTTGGCCAAGGACTTTTCATGTTCTGGCTCTCCTAGACACAGCGCGACCTCACCCCCAATACCGGGAGAGACGAACCTCCGAAGATCCGCTCACTGCCTCCATGTGGCTCGGGACTGTACCCAACTAAAACCTGTTTGCACGTCTCTTTTGAGCATGGTAGGGTAGTAATCAAAGCACAGTGGGAACTCACACGAGACAAATGACGATCCCCAGGTCGATGAACTAGCCTGTACACATGTCACCAGGAAACTGCTATCTGACGTCAGGTATAAGACCAACTAGCATGTTCCCGGAGAGTCCTGTCCGGTGTACTCATAACCCAATGAGCACCTGTATACATCTTAGGTGAACCAACTGACACCAGTGGCTTATGAGACCGGCCACCGCCCCTCGTCGGGGTCTCGACTGTATACACTAGTCTATTCTGGAGTATCGATGCCCTGTCTCGAAACTCCCACGACTAGGGACCTTTTAAGGATGTGCTTATAGACTACCAGCTCCCACATATATGTTCGCCCTCATACTGCTGGCAGTCAAGCATGAATCCTAGGGGCTCTATCAACGTGCAATAGTGACCTGAAAGGTCACCTAAAGCAGTACACGATGATAAAGGTAAACCAGATAGCATACTGTCATCTCGAGTAAGACTGTCCTACCGGGATAGGTCCTCCCTCAATCATTGCAATCACGCGCCTGTGATCCAATAATTGACTCTGAGGGCACTATCTCCAACAATCTCCCACTTGCACTCAAGGCTAATTATTGCGATGTCGCATACTCACAGCCCGTGTGATACCGAACACCCAACTCCTCTACTAGTCAGTCTCACAAAGCTCGTTTGCGAAACTATTGCGTTCGAGGAACAGCCTCAGTGAGTTGATCCTCTATGATGTTTCTTTCTATGTCTCTCTATATCTCAAGTTTGCGGAGAAATCCATCTCCCGAAATGAGCAATACCTGTCTTAGAATGTGTCTGGATGTCTGATGGGACCTAGCTCATAAATGAACTCCAAATCCAAACTTCTTAGACTGTATCGACAACTGAACTTAATCAGTGTCCTGCGCCATGCCTCCCTCAGTATTGCCTTAGATCACCTATCCAAAATACTGCCCCTCGACAGAAGGAAAAACTATAACTCTGACAACCTCCTTGTCGTCCAGGTCACCTTGGAAGCCTGGAATGATAACTGTCTCCCGCATGAGGCTGTCGTTATCATATCCCTAGAACATCCACTTATGTTCTAAAATTGCTTTCGACTGTTTCTCCACGATTGGATCAATGTCAACTTATTGCATCTAGTGCAAGAACAACATCTGGTGTGGTACTTGACATCTCATGATTGACTCAATTGCCTAAGCAAGTGATCTGCCAATCATGCATATCCCTCTCCCCTTTAGTCTGTAAGACACCTTCAGAGAGGGTGACTCCATCACTTGCAGGTACACTACCATGCCAGGAGTCGTCCATTCTAAATACTCTTAGAATGCTGTCTAAGTACCCTGATTGGGAAACCACCCAAATCTAGATCTAAAACCATAGATCTAGTAACCAGTATGTCTGATATTATGTCAAGTCCCATGTGGAGAAACCACTGTGTGACGACCAAAGTATAACCGATCGTAGTATAGGAATATCACTTTTTACTCTGTGTATGTCATCCAAATACCAGGACATCACACCTACTACCTTCTTAACAGATCCATCCCCTATTCTGATGAAGTCAAACCTATGACTGTCACATCAGAAATAGATGATCTATCTCCGCTATATCTTCTTTAGTCTATAAATAGACATAAGCTACCTGTCCACCAATGCTTCCGCTGCTCCCACTGACTACGACAACCTCTGGCAGAGCCATATAAACGTACACTTCTAAAGCAAGTTTAGAACGACGCTATACTCATCCTCCCGCCGGGTCTCACAGTCTGGAACAACAGCAATGGCAAGTCTGGGTAAACAAGAACCTCCCTGTCACCGTCCTTGAGGCTACCGGAGTACCCCTCGGGTGCCTGAGGTTACCCATCTTATCTGCGGAGTGGCCAATGGAATGTCAAACCAGATTGAATCTTTAGGTTCCTATCAAATCTTCAGTAATCGTTTGTGGTTCTGGAATCACTTCCAGTTCTACCATACTCCCACTACTGTTTTATGAAAAAATACATTTTTAATAAAACTGTGGCGAGTCAAGAACAATATCACTATTGATCTTCCAGATGGTAGAAAGTCAACCCTCGTCATAGCCTTGGTCAACCCACAAACAACCATTACAGAAATGTGCCTTGAGTTATCCAGAGTCTGGTTTTAAGCATAGGTCGGACAACTCCCTGTACCTTAACTTCGTTAAGATATGAACTGTTCTATATCCAATATAGAACCAGAGGCACTGATTTAATTGAACCAGATTCAAATCATGCAGCTGTCTCTAGTGCATGTCAACTAAATGGAAGAAGGCCGATCAGTGTTACTCAACTTAGGAATGCTTCCAATTATGAGTAACCTGAAAGAGAAGCAAGTTCTCTTAATCACTACTATCAACTGAATACCATACACAAGTATCTACATCTTCGATCACTTTGAAGAATCCCGATACTTGCAATACCTGGTTCTCTTCTTTATTCAAATACCTATAACTTCTCAAAATTCGGACCCTGTGTTTCCACGAAACACCTGTCTAAAAACTAGAGAAGTCATAAGTAAACCGAATATAGTGCGAGGACCAACCCCTATGTCCTGATTGACCCTGGACAACATACAATACTCTGTATAAGTCCCTTGAGTCTAATAACTCATTCCCTGTGTGTCGTAGGTTGAAAACTGTACTATGGTTATGAAGAATTACATCGCTGTTTAATGCTCCTTACCTAACCATCCACTGATATAGGTAAATGTCATAGACATAATTTCAAAAAGGTATATCTCACTCTATGAAAATAGACGTATAAATATATCAATTTGAAATTGGTGCATAACAGCGGATATTCAAAACAAATATTTGCCGTCCGGCAAACAACCCAGGTGACTTCCTCAAATATCACCGATTACAACGAATCCCGATATAATGAGGATGATCACCCAATTCCCAATAACTTACTCCCACTCATCATCTGTAAAACCATACAGATGTGAGGATCATACCTGGTAAATACATACCCTGGAGTAAGTATCTAATCGGGAAATCAGTTTTCCTTTAACAGTACACAGTGAAACTGAAATATTGAAATGTTTCGATGGGGTATTCCGGTATTCCTAGTAATGCCTCTTCCATTATCCAGATTCACAACTGTAACCGTGTAATTCTTTGCCATCTTTCCAAATCCCTTTATATGTCTTTAGTCATTACCTTCTGTACACCCCTTTAGGCCAAATGGTTTTCTTCCTTCCCTACCGTTCGGCACCAGCCTATGGTTTGGAAGAAGACTATCCAATAAGTATAATGGGTGTACTGTCCTAATCCTAGGAGCACTTGCAATGCGAGAGAAGGTGAAGATAAAAGACAACCGAATAAACCATATTCCTATATCTCCTGAACCAGAATCCATCCCCGAACTGGAACAAGTTCCTTTCGAGTTCGTATATAACCATACGATGGAGTATCCAATAAACTGTGGATCTTCGTAGTGATACGGAGTGTTCTGGAGAAATACAAAGGTGATTTAGGATTGGCAAATAAATACTTGGTTTGGTCGTGAATAGCAGTCGCAATTTACTTTGCCCTCTTACAAATCCCTTTCTTTGTCTTAACTCAATACCTTCTGCACACCATCGTTATGCTAATTGGTTTTCTTCATTCCCCACCGTTTGGCACCAGCCTAAGGTTTGGAAGAAGACTATCCAATTTGCGTAATAGGTGTACTATCTCCTAAACCAAGGAGTACTCGCAACCTGAGAGAAGGTAAAAGGAAAAGACAACTGAATAGTCCTATTCGTTTTCTCCAAAACCGGAAACCATCCTCGAATAAATTCTTTCGAGTTCGTATATAACCATACGATGGTTTTGTCCAAAGGAAGTGGACGTTCGTAGTAATACGGGGTGTCCTGGAGAAAAAGGGTAAAAGTAGGAGTGGCAATGAGGTCTGCAACTCTGACAATCCAAAAGCCAGTGTTTAAGAAGGTTCGATTAATTTTGGTCACTGAGTCATAGTCTTAGAGTTGGGTCAATGGTTGCTGCCAAAGAGAGAGAGAAAAGAAACACTCAGCGTGCACTCTAACCTAGATCAGAATGGTTACCAATTTATCTAATCTGAAAACCCCCCACTGTAACCTCAAATTCTCCTCCAAACCTGAAAGAAGAATTAGTCGGGGTCACCCGAGGAGTAAACTAACTCATCAATGGGAATCGGGATCCAACTATCATCGCATGATAACGTGACGGAATCCGCTCACGTCATCACACTCCAGAAGGTATGCGCATATCTGGCAAGTTTCAGTTTCTTTAGAAACTCCCGATGTGATTTTTGCCCCATGCTCTTATGACCTTGACGAAGGTCAACAAATCATAAGTCACATGTCAAGTTCTACCCGTCATTGTCCAGGTTAATTTGAACCCACCCGTACAAGCCCTTGACAAAGGTCAACAAGGCTATACGACTGTCCCAAACCAACACATCTATCTATGCAGCAGAAAGGTAACAAGCAGCTACCATTCACTATGCCTTGACGAAGGTCAACAAACATAGCATGAATACTACGTGCTACCCGTCTGAAACGACGGAGGGCTACGAATGGTTTCTGGCGAAAACCTTTAACGTAAAGAACTTGATACTGTTGAAAGAACTGGATAGCTATTATGAAAATATAGTGACGAAAACCTTTGCTAAAGAGGTCACTCCCGGTTAAGGGATCTCGGCTCTTTCCCCGTAGAATGAGGTGCAGGATATTCCAACTGAATACCACGATGCAAAGCAAAAGTAATCGGCTATAATGAAGTTATTGCCCTGACGCAAACTTCTGTCCAAGGGGTCACTCCCGGTGAAGGGATCTCGGCCCTTGCCTCGTCGACTGAGGAGCAGGATATTCCAACTGAATACCACGATGCAAAACAAAAGAGAACATCCTTACAATAACAGCTTTTTGAAAAGTGTTCCAACAACATCAGAATAGGTTTGTTTTTGTTAGTGTATATGCCCTAGAGGCCATTACTGTATCATACTAGTTTGTATATTACTTAATGGATGCTTGGGATATTCACCTTGTATATACAATCTTGCTCAAAATAGTAGTATGCTACTTGGTTTGTCTCTACTTCAATGTGTACTTGTGTTTATTTTACTATATCACTTATACGCATTAGTGGAGCCCTTAGGATCTTTGCTTGATTACCAGCGTTGTGATGGCAGTCACACTAGTGGGGGCTGGGTAATCTATAAGCACATCCTTATACAGGTCCCTAGTCGCAGGACTATCGAGATAGGGCATCGATACTCCGGAGTAGACTAGCGTATGCGCTTCTCATCCCAGTGTGGGAGATGGTCTGTCCCACAGCCATCAGTACGTCGTACTGGAGATAGTATACGGGTGCTCGTTGGGTTACGAGTACACTGGACAGGACTCGTCGGGAACTGACAGGTTGGTATTATACCTATCGTCAGTCATCAGTTCCCAGGTGACATGAGTACAGCTTAGTCCGCTGACTTGACACTGGCACTTCGCCTCGAGTGTGTTCCCACTGCACTTTGATCACTACCCTACCACGGCTCAAAGGAGTCGTGCAAACAGGTGGTGGTTGGGTGCAGTCCCGAAGCACTTGGAGGCAGTGACGGTTAGACAGGATTCGTCTCTCCCGGTATTGGGGGTTGACATCGCGCTGTGTCTAGGAGAGCCATTACACGAGTAGTCCCTGGCCAGGGCAAACGAGATATACTGGTAGGTTTCCAGTGTTGTCTCAGGGTGTTTTGGGCTTCGCTCCGGCACGACTTGTACCGCTATTGGGGGACTGACGTTTACCGCCCCCTAGGCCCGCCATGCGATGTATCAGACGAACAGACCGGACTGTACGGAGAATGTCACATTCAGACTCAGTAGGAGTTCAGATGGGGTTTCACCTCGTCAGCCTTCTTGTCGGCATCTACCTGGGGACCGTTACGCACAGCTAGTGCCGCTTGCGGTCTGTGGTTAAACCCACTGCCAGCGTAGTGTCGAGTCTTTAGAGTCCCACACAGAGGGTATTCGCCTCTGGGCAAAACAGAGTAGAGGTCGCATGGTTTTGCGACAGGGTTCGTTCTCATCCGCGCACTTGTGCACGTTTGGAGTCCGGACGGATTATACTGGCAGGCTCTGGTTTGAGCCAGATACTGGTATATGTTTTTGGGGTTGCTTTTATATCTTGGTATTCTTGTTCCTCGGAACGAGAATGCAGGTGTGTATGCACAGTTGCTTGAGGCGGAGAATGAGGTTTTTCATTAGGGTTTCGGAACGGGTGCGTATGCACAATTGACAGTCTTCATTTTCCAAACCCTAATGGATTTATATATTATCTATTAATAATAATAATTAAATGAGAATTATGTTATGGTTGTTTTTGTTGACTTGTTGACCTTGGTTGACTTGTTGACCATTGACCACTTTCATGCCTTGAAAGTCTTCCTTGATTCATGCTTACTTTTTATTAAATGAAGCATGGTTGTGGTCATTCAAAAATTACCATCAACTATTCTTATTTCAATTATTATCATTTAGATAATTCATTTCTTTTGCAATATGGTTGCAAGAAAGAAATAATTGAGCTCATTCTATCATAACCTCTCTCTCTCCTCATTTTCATCTTCTTCTTCCTCTTGAAAAGAGAAACCTTCTCATGTGTTGAGAATCATTCTCTTTTGATAGAAAAGCAAACCCTAATCTCTCTCTACTCATTCTAGGATGAAGGTTTAGCAAACCGGAAACCCTAGTTCACTCAAAGATCGAGGAAGAGCCCAAAGTCGAACCTTCGAGGTGGATCCATCTTCGACAGGAGAAGGCGACGTAAAGAGAACCATCAACCTCTACAAGGTTTGAAGAAGAAGGAGTTCAGGTATAGGTATAACCATCTTCCATAGTAGCTAACTCTCTTTAGCTAGAATACTAGTTTTAGTTTAGACATCGATCCCGACCATGTTTAGTCCATGTTGCCTCTTGCAATAAAAATTCGTTTTTTATACCGTTTCCGCCTCCCCGTAAGCACCGGGGGTCGCAATATGGACTTACAGTGGTATCAGAGCCTAACTAAACTTAAACTAGCTTGGTAGTGAAGTGTAACGAAGTTCGGAACCGTAAAAAACCCAAAAACCGTATTTTTCAAAAACCTGAGTTTCTGTTGAAATTTTTTGGGCTCAAAATGAAAAGATTTATATTTGTAAAATCATCTCAGGGTTTTCTAAAAACACCCATGAAATACGATCCAGTGTTGAGCTCAAAGCGCCGCGCATCCGCGGCACGAGGTAGGCTCGTGCCGCGGAACCGCCGCGCTTTGTCTTCTTCTGCGCGTCGTTTTTCGTGCAGTGTTCTTGTGGTGGGATTTTGGGATTTTTAAAATATATTATATGTACCCAGATTTTCCAGAAAAGAAATTTCCTTTTGGGGTCCTATAATTCCGTATTTTTCCGAACTTCACTACACTTTGGCTATATTGGTTATATCTGTGATGTTTGCATGTATTGAACGTCGGCTAATCGCTATAAGTCGATTAGTCGGGGTTATACATGATCTGTAATGTGCTGGAATGTGTATATGAATGTGTTGGACTGTCGCGGGTGAATAGCCGGGGTTGGATGTGAGATGAGCTTTTGTTTTTCTTTCATTCATTGTAAATGTAAATTGATGTAATTATATTATTTGTTTGGCCGCACAACCGGGTCGGGGTTGTAGCCGTCATTGTATAATTCTTTTTTTACTGTTTTTGCTCCTAGGATAGACCCATGGTGGGGTGCACAAACTACCGGGAACTTGGCGGGTAGTTTGCCGCACCCGTAGGGGTCTTGGGTGGGGTATTTGCTATTCACCGCGACCGTGTTATCCGCTTTTCGTTTCAGGCTCGAAAGAAATGCGGATTGCTAGTATATCCAATGTATTCATCTGTGATCTGTAATGTCTATCATTGCTTTCTATTTAGGCGTTGCTTATGTTTTACAGCCGCGCTAGCCCAGCCCCCGCTCTGTCGTTAGTTAAGTAACCTAACGGGTGATGACGGGGCCCCGTGGCGAATGCATATGGCATAAGCGTACGTCATATTTTGGTTGTTTTCTGCAATGGTAGGATTTAAATGATGGGACGCATTAAAAGAACTAATGCAAGAATATCACGCATTAAAAGAACTAATGCAAGATAATAAACCAAGTTAAAGTCGTTGGAACACTTTCGAAAAACCACTCGGTTCTTTTCAAAACTAACTTTTTAAATGCGGAGTTTGAGCCACTCCATTTAAAAGCTATCTCGTTCCATCGACCAAATCAAGTTCACTACGTTCACGGTTTTGCCAAAACCATCCGTAGCCCTCCGTCGTTTCGCATGAATAGTCAATAGTATTCAAGCTGTGTATGTTGGCCAAAGTCAAGGCACAGTGATTGGTAGCTGTTGGGTGTTCATGTGTAGCATAGATAGATGCGTTGGTTTGGGACAGTCGTACTGCCATTTTGGCCAAAGTCAAGGGTAGATGCGGATGGATCCAAATTAACCTGGATAATGACGGGTAGAACTTGACATGTGACTTATGATATTTTGGCCAAAGTCAAGGTCATAAGAGCATGGGGCAAAAATCCACATCGGGAGTTTCATAAGTACTGAAACTTGCTAGATTTGCATACCATTTGGAGTGTGGTGATTCTGGTAGGATTCCTTCAGTTTCGTCACGCGATGATATTTGGATCCCGATCCTACTGTGAGTATATGCTACTCCTCGGGAAATTTCTCACTTAACGATCAATGCTATAAACCTAGTAGGTGCCTAGAAAGGTGTTAGCGGGGCTACGCCCCCAGGGAAAAGAGGTTCTTTAATTAAGGAACTTCGCGAAAGCGTTGGAAAACCTCCCTCGAAGTACCGACACCAGCCTGGCTGAACGGTTAAGCAAGTATTGTACGGTGGGATTGATCCTGACTAATTCTTCCTTTATGGTTTGAGGAGGGATTTGAGAAACAGTGGGAGCCATCCTGTTTAGACAAACTAAAAACCACTCTAAACTTGCAAGAGCATCATGCTGAGTGTTTCTTCTTCTCTCTCCTAATTGCAGCGACCTATCAACATGACTGGACTTAAGTTACTCCTAGATAAAAACAAGCTGACAGGGCCAAACTACAAAGATTGGCTCAGGAATGTCAAGATAGCAATCACTTATGACAAGCTGGGGTATCTTCTTACCACCAAAGCTCCCCCTGTCCCTGGTCCAACTTCCAGCGTCGCGGATAAGGAAATCCGCAAGACTTGGGAGATTGATAGCGCGAAGGCCAAGTGCCTCTTGCTTGCCTCGATGGACAACGAACATCAGAGGAGGCATGAGAATATGGACATGGAGTCCATATTGCTTCATACAAAAGAACTGTATGGAGAGCAATCACGGATCGCAAGATACGAAGCGTCGAAAAAGTTGTTTTCGACAAGAATGGCCGTCGGATCATCGGTAGCCGAGCACGTGCTAAAGATGATCGGTTACATTGAGGAGCTCGCTGACCTAGGGATCACATTGGAGAGTGAGCTATATACGGATATAGTTCTCCAGTCCCTTCCTTCCACTTACGCCCAGTTTATAATGAATTTCAACCTACAAGAAAAGGAGGTTGAACTTTCAGAACTCCTCAACCTGCTGAGGAGCGCAGAGGGCACCCTACAGAAAGGTAGGGAAACATCCACTTTGTTTGTAGGAGGATCATCTTCTTCTAGGTCCAAGGCGAAAGCCAAGGGAAAGAAGAAGAAAGCCCCCGCCAAACCAAGGGGCGGTGTTAGTAAAGTGGATACGAAGGGAAAAGGAAAAGCAACAAAGATAGCGGGGAAGCTTGTGGATAAGGAAGAATGCTTCTTTTGTCATAAGAAAGGACACTGGAAGAATGATTGCAGGGCCTGGAAGGCCAGAACACAGGAATTGAAGCAGGTTGCAGCTTCAGCTTCAGGTGTGTATGTTATTGAAAACTGTCTTTCTATAAACTCTACTTCCTGGGTATTGGATACCGGATCAGGATCTCATATCTGTAATTCTTTGCAGGCGTTGAGAAACCGTAGTGTTTTGAAAGCAGGTGACATGACCCTCAGAGTTGCAAACGGAGCGAGCATGGATGCTAAAGCCGTGGGGGACTATCACCTGGGAATGTCAGATGGACATGTTTTGGTTTTGCGTAATTGCTTTTTTGTACCCAACGCAACTTGTAATATCATTTCTGTATCTTTAGTTTCTAAAGAAGGTTATGAATTTGCGTTTGTAAGTAATGTTGTAAACATTCGCCTTAATCAAGTTTTGATTGGGTCAGGTACTTTGAGTAATGGTATATACGTATTGAACCAACCACAGATTTTTAATGTCCAGAATACACACAAAAGAAAGTCTCCAGAAATAAACCAGACTTTCTTATGGCATTGTAGATTGGGTCACATCAATGAGAGAAGGTTGACGAAGTTACATACAGAAGGGTATTTGAATGCGTTCGAATATCAGTCGTATGCCACTTGTCAATCCTGTCTCAAGGGAAAGATGACAAAGACTCCGTTTACTGGACATGGAGAAAGAGCGAGCGAGCTCTTGGGACTCGTACACAGTGACGTGTGCGGTCCAATGTCTACACATGCCCGAAGCGGACATTCTTACTTCATTACTTTTACGGATGACTTCTCAAGGTACGGTTATGTTTTCTTAATGAAACATAAGTCCGAGGCTTTTGAAAAATTCCAGGAGTATAAGAATGAAGTAGAGAAACAGACCGGCAAAAGTATTAAGATTCTAAGATCGGATCGAGGTGGAGAATACTTAAGTGCCGAATTCCTGAATTACTTAAAAGAGAATGGTATTCTCTCTCAGCTTACTCCTCCATACACTCCGCAACATAACGGTGTATCGGAGAGACGGAACCGAACCCTATTGGATATGGTTCGGTCCATGATGAGTAACGCTGAGTTGCCGCGATCATTCTGGGGATATGCGCTAGAATCAGCCGCATACCTTTTGAACCGAGTTCCCACTAAGACTGTGCCTACTACGCCATTTGAGATGTGGTGTGGGAAGAGACCCCATCTTAATCACATTAAGATATGGGGAAGTCCGGCTTTTGTCAAAAAGCAGCATGCGGACAAACTCGAGGCACGCTCAGTACTGTGCAAGTTTGTGGGATATCCAAAGAATTCCAAGGGATATTTCTTCTACTGCGAAGAGGAACAAAAAGTTCTTGTTTCTCGTCATGCCCACTTTCTAGAACACCAGTTCATAGAAAAGGAAATAAGTGGGAGCGCAGTAGAACTGGAAGAGATTCCAGAACCACGGACTATTACTGAAAGTTTAGTGGAACCAGAGGGTTCGGAAGAACAGGACATTCCTACGCCACTCCGCAGAAGTAGTAGGCAGTCTCATCCGCCCGAGAGATACTACGGTTTTCTCATAGACGGGGATAGAGAGGATTGCATCATAGATTATGATGAGCCTACTAGCTTCCAGCAGGCCGTTCAGAGCGTTGACTCAGTGAAGTGGCTGGATGCAATGCGGACCGAAATGGAGTCCATGTACACCAACAAGGTATGGACGTTGGACATTGCTCCAGACGGGGTAAAACCCGTAGGATGCAAGTGGATCTTCAAAAGGAAGATTGGTGTAGATGGACAGGTTGAGACCTATAAAGCTAGGCTGGTAGCAAAGGGTTTCCGTCAAAGACCTGGCTTGGACTATGACGAAACCTTTTCTCCAGTAGCCATGCTGAAATCCATTCGGATCCTTCTTGCCATCGCTGCTTTCCACGATTATGAGATCTGGCAAATGGACGTAAAGACAGCTTTTCTAAATGGAAATTTAGAGGAGTGTGTCTATATGGACCAGCCAGAGGGCTTCATTCAGAGTGGGAGCAGCGGAAAGGTGTGCAAGTTGCTTAAGTCCATCTATGGACTAAAGCAGGCATCGCGGAGTTGGAACATCTGCTTTGATGAGACGGTCAAAGAATTTGGCTTTATCAAAAATCCAGATGAACCATGCATCTATAGTAGATTTGTAGCGAGAACTGTAGTATTCCTCGTTTTATACGTGGATGACATTCTCTTAATAGGAAATGACATTCCTATGCTACAATCTGTCAAGGGGTTCTTGTCACAAAGGTTCTCCATGAAAGACCTGGGTGATGCCTCATACATCCTGGGGATCCGGATCCATTGTGATAGATCCAAGAGGATATTGGGACTTTCTCAGTCCAGGTACATCGACACCATAGTGAAGAGATTCAGTATGGAAGATTCCAAGCGCGGTAACCTACCGGCTTGTCACGGGATCACCCTCTCTAAAGAGATGTCTCCCAAGACTGATTTGGAGAGGGATCGCATGTCTATTATACCCTACGCTTCTGCGGTAGGCTCTATAATGTATGCGATGTTATGTACCAGACCGGATGTAGCTTATGCACTGAGTGTGGTAAGCCGGTATCAGTCAAACCCTGGGGAGAAACACTGGATAGCGGTAAAGAACATTCTCAAGTACCTGAGAAGGACTAAGGAGATGTTCTTGGTGTATGGCGGAAAAGACCTCCAGATCGAGGCCTTTGCTGACTCCAGCTTCCAGAGTGACAAGGATGATTCCAAGTCCATGTCGGGCTTTGTCTTTACCCTCAATGGAGGGGCGGTGTGTTGGAAGAGTTCCAAACAGGAAACCGTTGCAGACTCGACGATGGAAGCGGAATACATCGCTGCATCTGATGCCGCAAAAGAAGCTGTCTGGATGAGGAAGTTCTTGAAAGAACTTCAGGTGGTTCCGTCCATTGTTGATCCAATACCTCTGTATTGCGATAACAATGGGGCTATAGCTTTAGCGAAGGAACCCAGGTCCTATCAGAGATCCAGGCACATCTTGAGGCGGTATCACCTGATCAGGGAGATCGTGGATCGCAAGGAGATCGAGGTTCGGAGAGTTGCTTCAGAAGACAACACTGCAGATCCATTCACCAAGGCCCTGCCCCAGACTCAGTTCGAGCGGCTGATCGAGATGATAGGTCTTCGATACGCCAGTACATGGCCTTAGTGCAAGTGGGAGATTGTTAGTGTATATGCCCTAGAGGCCATTACTGTATCATACTAGTTTGTATATTACTTAATGGATGCTTGGGATATTCACCTTGTATATACAATCTTGCTCAAAATAGTAGTATGCTACTTGGTTTGTCTCTACTTCAATGTGTACTTGTGTTTATTTTACTATATCACTTATACGCATTAGTGGAGCCCTTAGGATCTTTGCTTGATTACCAGCGTTGTGATGGCAGTCACACTAGTGGGGGCTGGGTAATCTATAAGCACATCCTTATACAGGTCCCTAGTCGCAGGACTATCGAGATAGGGCATCGATACTCCGGAGTAGACTAGCGTATGCGCTTCTCATCCCAGTGTGGGAGATGGTCTGTCCCACAGCCATCAGTACGTCGTACTGGAGATAGTATACGGGTGCTCGTTGGGTTACGAGTACACTGGACAGGACTCGTCGGGAACTGACAGGTTGGTATTATACCTATCGTCAGTCATCAGTTCCCAGGTGACATGAGTACAGCTTAGTCCGCTGACTTGACACTGGCACTTCGCCTCGAGTGTGTTCCCACTGCACTTTGATCACTACCCTACCACGGCTCAAAGGAGTCGTGCAAACAGGTGGTGGTTGGGTGCAGTCCCGAAGCACTTGGAGGCAGTGACGGTTAGACAGGATTCGTCTCTCCCGGTATTGGGGGTTGACATCGCGCTGTGTCTAGGAGAGCCATTACACGAGTAGTCCCTGGCCAGGGCAAACGAGATATACTGGTAGGTTTCCAGTGTTGTCTCAGGGTGTTTTGGGCTTCGCTCCGGCACGACTTGTACCGCTATTGGGGGACTGACGTTTACCGCCCCCTAGGCCCGCCATGCGATGTATCAGACGAACAGACCGGACTGTACGGAGAATGTCACATTCAGACTCAGTAGGAGTTCAGATGGGGTTTCACCTCGTCAGCCTTCTTGTCGGCATCTACCTGGGGACCGTTACGCACAGCTAGTGCCGCTTGCGGTCTGTGGTTAAACCCACTGCCAGCGTAGTGTCGAGTCTTTAGAGTCCCACACAGAGGGTATTCGCCTCTGGGCAAAACAGAGTAGAGGTCGCATGGTTTTGCGACAGGGTTCGTTCTCATCCGCGCACTTGTGCACGTTTGGAGTCCGGACGGATTATACTGGCAGGCTCTGGTTTGAGCCAGATACTGGTATATGTTTTTGGGGTTGCTTTTATATCTTGGTATTCTTGTTCCTCGGAACGAGAATGCAGGTGTGTATGCACAGTTGCTTGAGGCGGAGAATGAGGTTTTTCATTAGGGTTTCGGAACGGGTGCGTATGCACAATTGACAGTCTTCATTTTCCAAACCCTAATGGATTTATATATTATCTATTAATAATAATAATTAAATGAGAATTATGTTATGGTTGTTTTTGTTGACTTGTTGACCTTGGTTGACTTGTTGACCATTGACCACTTTCATGCCTTGAAAGTCTTCCTTGATTCATGCTTACTTTTTATTAAATGAAGCATGGTTGTGGTCATTCAAAAATTACCATCAACTATTCTTATTTCAATTATTATCATTTAGATAATTCATTTCTTTTGCAATATGGTTGCAAGAAAGAAATAATTGAGCTCATTCTATCATAACCTCTCTCTCTCCTCATTTTCATCTTCTTCTTCCTCTTGAAAAGAGAAACCTTCTCATGTGTTGAGAATCATTCTCTTTTGATAGAAAAGCAAACCCTAATCTCTCTCTACTCATTCTAGGATGAAGGTTTAGCAAACCGGAAACCCTAGTTCACTCAAAGATCGAGGAAGAGCCCAAAGTCGAACCTTCGAGGTGGATCCATCTTCGACAGGAGAAGGCGACGTAAAGAGAACCATCAACCTCTACAAGGTTTGAAGAAGAAGGAGTTCAAGTATAGGTATAACCATCTTCCATAGTAGCTAACTCTCTTTAGCTAGAATACTAGTTTTAGTTTAGACATCGATCCCGACCATGTTTAGTCCATGTTGCCTCTTGCAATAAAAATTCGTTTTTTATACCGTTTCCGCCTCCCCGTAAGCACCGGGGGTCGCAATATGGACTTACAGTTTTTAACTTGCATTGATCCGAATCAACGCAGTCCCATCAATTGATCACACCACAAAGAACGAAATATAATGATGTACGCATATGCCATCCGCATTCGCCACTAGGTCCCATCATTACCCGTTAGGTTAGTTAACTAACGACAGAGCGGGGACTGGACTAGCGCGGATGCAAAACATATACAACATCTACTAGTATATATATCAATATATAATATTTCGCTCAAGGCGTGATAAAATGCAACATCACAGAAATGTACAGCATCACAGAACAATACAGATATCTGGGATCCCCGGGTTTCACAGAGCCGCTACTGAAACCCGACGTTCCCCTGGTCGTGTGGATAGCCTGTGCAATGAAATCCTAGACCCCTACGGGCACGGCAAGTTACCCGCCAAAACCTGAAGCGAGGCAGCCCCCTTCAGCAACGTGAATGGACCACCCAGCACTTCACGGAATCCGGTAACTTGGGCACCCCTCCTGGGTCAACCTGTACCCCCTACGAGTGCGGCGAATAGCCCGCCAATTCTAGAGTGAAGCACCCTCCGTCTCAATGCCATGAGATGCGTGCTTGTTTCCCTCCAGAACCCGGCTATCCGTGCACCCCACCTTGGGGTAATCCTAGTACAGAAAGTAAAATATACATACAACGGGTACATCGACCGCAACCTGGTCGTGCCCCAAAATAATAATATACAATCAGGCAGTGACGGCAGTCCACATGTCGGACGCTCGCCCCGCAATATCAAATGTACATAATACAACAAAATCTGTACTAGCATTGCATCCAGGCTATCCCCCACGACCAATCCGCAACATCACAGCACAATCACAGAACATCAACGTGAAAGTCACGTTCGCAAATCCGTCTAACCGGGCTATAGCAGTTAGATAGGATTTACCGATCAAGTGACATTCACGGTCGCAGATATAATGTAAATACTGTGAACCAATGTGTTTAAAATATCCGATCGATCAAATTTTACCAAGTGGGCCCCAAGCAATACTGTAGCACTCACAGAAATTCTGGGCCCAAACAAAGTATACCAAAACCCATATTTTCAGCCCAAAAGCCCACTGCAAAAAATTGGTGAAGTGAAGATAAATTCCTGCGGCGGAACCGCGGCCAAAGAGGGGTTATGGCTGCGGTTCCGCGGTCGTATGGAAGGATCAGGTCACCAAAATTTTACAGTGTTCTTAGGATTCCCTGCACATCATTTTGCAACACCCTGAAAAATTTTTCGAGATAAAAAAATTTCGACAGAAACTGATGCAAGAGAAAAATGCGGTTTTGGAATTTTTGTTCGATCGGAAATGTAAAACACATTAGATAAAACTAGACTATGTTAATGGCGAGGCTCTGATACCACTGTAAGTGAACGGCGGCGCCCCGGCCGTCAATCCGACGCCGGAATGCGGAAGCGATGCTAAACTTTAATTTTCAAACCGGCACCACCGCGCACTATAAACCCGGATCGTGCCATTAAACTAGTCTTAGCTATCTAGAGAGGGGGTAGAGAGATATACCGAGCGATCCGTGTCCTTCGATCTTCTCGTCGTCGTCCCGATCTCCCCGCGGAATCTCCGGTCTCCACCAAGTCGCCGGAAGGGCACCACGTCGCCTGCTTCTTTTACGGGCTCCCACCTCTGGACTGAGGCAACTCGGGCACGAAGTTGGCGAGCCGACGTGCCCAAGGTTTGCTGTAGAATGTGTGTAGAACTCATGTCTCATTTGGGGTTGTGGATGTTGCCTTTTAGTGGAGGAAAGGAGATATGAACTTTTAGAGATCAACTTGGGGATTTTTGCAAGCATCAAGAGAGTGAAAAATCCCACACAAAAATGAATCAACCCCCACACCTCTAGTGGCCGGCCCATGCAAGGAGAATTGGGAGAGAGTCAATCAAAAATGAGGGGAGCCCCACAATAATGCAAGTGAGAGGAATGATATGTTATCATGACAAGAAGAATGATCACCAACAAATCCACACTCCATCAACCAATCAACAACCATGATTGCTTCAAAGGTCAAGCCATCATGAAAGAAGAAGAACTCAAATGGTCAAGGGATGGTGCAACCATCATGACACTACAAGATGCAAATAACACCCTCCACAAATGCTTATTTGCACAAATGCAAATAAACCCTCCTCCACCAATCTTCAGCCAATGAACGATACAAAGAAATATGGCTGAAATGGAAAACAAACTGACAACTCCAAAAAACTGATCCGGTAATAAATTACAGGAAAACCCCACTACTGTGTATACATACCCGCATCTGTATTCTGACCGAAATACAAATGCAATGAGACAAAATCTATACTGTACTATACTAGGATCCGGCTTAAACCAAAGCCAGCTAGTATTATCCGTCCGATCCTGATCCGTGCAATACCGCACGTATCTGATCTAACCCTGCCATATATCCATACGGCCTCTAGTACAAACCGTCCGATCCTGATCCGTGCAATACCGCACGTATCTGATCGAACCCTGCCATATCTCCATACGGCCTCTACAGCTTTTCGCCCGAAACTTGAGTAACTGAATGTGGGGGGCTCTAAAGACTCGTCAATACTATGGCTGTGGATTTAACCACTAGCACGTCAGAGGTATTAGCCATACGTGACGGGCTACCAGCTATTGACCAAAAGGGACGTCAATGAGCGAACTCATCCTGACACCCTACTGAGCCTGTCAGTGACAATATCCGTACAGTCCGGTCCGTTCGTCTATGAGCATCGCATGGCGGGTCTAGGGGGTTGGTAAAAGTCAGACCCCCAAAAGCGGTACACGTCGTGTCAGAGAGCAGCCCAGAACACCCTGAGATACTACTGGAATACCTACCAGTAAATCTCCTGCCTTGGCCAAGGACTTTTCATGTTCTGGCTCTCCTAGACACAGCGCGACCTCACCCCCAATACCGGGAGAGACGAACCCCCGAAGATCCGCTTACCGCCTCCATGTGGCTCGGGACTGTACCCAACTAAAACCTGTTTGCACGTCTCCTTTGAGCATGGTAGGGTAGTAATCAAAGCACAGTGGGAACTCACATGAGACAAATGACGATCCCTAGGTCGATGAACTAACCTGTACACATGTCACCAGGGAACTGCTATCTGACGTCAGGTATAAGACCAACTAGCATGTTCCCGGCGAGTCCTGTCCGGTGTACTCATAACCCAATGAGCACTTGTATACATCTTAGGTGAACCAACTGACACCAGTGGCTTGTGAGACCGGCCACCGCCCCTCTCGGGGTCTCGACTGTATACACTAGTCGACTCTGGAGTATCGATGCCCTGTCTCTAAACTCCCACGACTAGGGACCTTTTAAGGATGTGCTTATAGACTACCAGCTCCTACATATATGATCGCCTTCATACTGCTGGCAGTCAAGCATGAATCCTAGGGGCTCTATCAACGTGCAATAGTGACCTGAAAGGTCACCTAAAGCAGTACACGATGATAAAGGTAAACCAGATAGCATACTATCATCTCGAGTAAGACTGTCCTACCGGGATAGGTCATCCCTCAATCATTGCAATCACGTGCCTGTGATCCAATAATTGACTCTGTGGGCACTATCTCCAACACTCTCTAGATTCGGATATGTGTTCCTGATGAAACACAAATCGGAAGCTTTTGAGAAATTTAGAGAATATAAACAAGAAGTCGAGAACCAAACAGGGAAAAGTATTAAAATCCTTCGATCTGATCGAGGAGGTGAATACATGAGCAATGAATTCCTGGACTTCCTAAAAGAGAATGGGATTCACTCTCAGCTAGCTCCTCCATATACACCACAGCACAATGGTGTATCAGATTGGAGGAACCGCACCCTATTAGATATGGTGCGCTCTATGATGAGTATAGCTGAGTTACCTATTTCCTTCTGGGGATATGCACTGGAGACAGTGGCATACCTACTGAATAGGGTTCCTACCAAATCTGTGTCTACCACCCCATATGAGATATGGGAGGGGAAGAGACCATATCTTAATTTTATTAAGATATGGGGTTGCCCGGCCTATGTCAAAAGACAAAAACCGGACAAACTCGAGGCAAGGTCTGTTTTGTGTAAGTTTGTTGGATATCCCAAGCATTTGCGAGGGTATATCTTCTACCACAGTGAGGAACAAATGATGTTTGTTGCTCAACACGCTACCTATTTAGAAAAGGAATTTCTTGCAAAAGAGATTAGTGGCTCTGAGGTAGAACTAGAAGAGGTTCCAGCTATACAAACCACAACAGAAGATTTGGTGGAACCAGAGGACTCGGTAGTTCCCGATGAACCCCAGCCACTCCGCCGATCTATCAGGGGTCCTCACCCACAAGATAGATACTACAGTTTTCTCATGGATGGTGGAAGTGAGGATTGCATCATGGAGGATGATGACCCAACTAGCTTCGAACATGCCATAACAAGTGGAGACTTAGTGAAATGGCTAGATGCAATGCGGTCCGAGATAGAATCCATGTACACCAAAAAAGTATGGACTTTGGAAGATGCTCCTGAAGGGGTAAAACCCATTGGGAGCAAGTGGATCTTCAAGAAAAAACTTGGTGTAGATAGGAAAGTGGAGACTTTCAAAGCTAGACTTGTTGCAAAGGGCTTTCATCAAAGACCAGGTGTGGACTATGACGAAACCTTTTCTCCAGTGGCTATGCTTAAAGCCATCCGGATTATGCTTGCCATCGCTGCATATCAAGACTACGAAATCTGGCAAATGGATGTTAAGGCCGCCTTTCTAAACGGTGATTTAGAAGAGAGCGTGTACATGACTCTACCAGAGGGCTTCGTAGCTAGTGGGAGCAGCGGGAAGGTGTGCAAGCTGCTTAAATCCATTTATGGATTAAAGCAAGCATTGCGGAGTTGGAACATCTTCTTTGATGTCGTTATCAAAGAGTTTGATTTCGTCAAAAACGTAGATGAACCTTATATTTACAAGAAGGTGGCAGAGAGTAAGTTGTCTTCCTCGTATTGTATGTGGACGACATACTCTTGATAGGAAATGACATTCCTATGCTGCAATCGGTCAAGCTCTTCTTATCACAAAGATTCTTAATGAAAGATCTAGGAGATGCCTCCTACATCTTGGGGATTAAGATCTATAGAGATAGATCCAAATGGATACTGGGATTGTCCCAATCCAGGTACATTGACACCATATTAAAGCGGTTTTGTATGGAAGAGTCCAAACGCGGGTTTTTACCCACGATCTCAGGGCTCACTCTCTCCATAGAGATGTCTCCCAAGAATGATTTGGAGAGAGCTGGCATGCAAGGGATACCCTATGCTTCGGCAGTAGGCTCTATCATGTACGCGATGCTATGTACCAGACCCGATGTAGCACACTCGCTATGTATAGGGAGTATGTATCAAGCTGATCCTGGAGAGAGTCACTGGACAGCTGTGAAGAGCATTCTCAAGTACTTACGAAGGACTAAAGAGATGCTCTTGGTTTATGGCAACGGAGAACTCCAAGTGGAGTCCTTTACCGATTCGAGCTTCCAGAGTGATAAGGACGACTCTAAGTCGCACTCGGGATTTGTCTTTACCCTTTACGGAGGGGCGGTTAGCTGGAAGTGTTCCAAGCAGGAAAACGTGGCAGACTCGACGATGGAGGCTGAATACATCGCTGCCAACGATGCTGCCAACGATGCTTGGTATGCGATACTACAGCAGCTGGCCCTAGTGCAAGTGGGAGATTGTTAGTTGTATGTATGCCCTAGAGGCCAGTATTATACAAATGATGTATATTATATTGGATGCTTGGACATATATAGAGAGGACTTTCTTGCTCGATATGATAGTATGCTATCTGGTTGCTCTTTATCTTAACATGTATACTTGTTTCTTTAAACTGTCTTATAGTTACATGTTGATAAAGCCCTTAGGATGTGTACTTGACTACCTAGACTATGATGCGGATCATACTAGTGGGGACATGGTATTCCATAAGTACATCCTTCAAGGTCCCTAGTCGTGGGTGTATCGAGACGGGGCATCGATATACCAGAGTAGACTAGCGTATACGCTTCTCGACCCATGAGATGGGCGATGGATGATCCCATATCCAATGGTGTTTGACATCAGAGATGGTATTCGTGTGCTCAGTGGACACTGGGTACACTGGACGGACTCGCCGAGAACTCCCAGATGGTATTATACCTCATGTCAGATGGCAGTTCTCTGGTGACACTTGTGCAGGTTAGTCTGTAGACCCGAGATCGTCATAGAGTCTTGTGTGATTCCCACTGTGCTTTGATTTCCACCTTGCCACGTCCAAGAGGGCATGCAAAACGGTGGTTTTTTGGTACAGTCCCGAGTCACATGGAGGCAATGAGCGATAGGAGGGGTTTCGTCTCTCCCGGTATTGGGGGTTGATGTTGCGCTGTGCTCGATTGTCCATAACAGGGAAGTCCTTGGCCAGGGCTGATTTAGAGATTTACTGGTAAGTGTTACCAGTAGTTTCTCGACCCGTTATGAGCCTCACATCGACATGACTTATCGGTTATTGGGGTCTGACGTTTACCACCCCTAGACTTGATATGCGACATATCAGACGAGGAGACCGGACTGTACGACAAGTGTTACCGTTAGGCTTTTACAGGAGTTGGAGCAGGCTTGCTTGCTGATATTCTGATTGCTCAATACCCGGGTAGCCGTTACGTCCAGCTAGTACCGCTGACGGCTTGTGGGTGCTTGATGAGATCATCACCTACTGCCGGAGTATTGACGAGTCTTTAGAGTCCTACATAGAGGTTTTACTGGCTCAGGCAAAATGAAATAGGAGAGCATATGTGATATGTACGGGACCGAGAATAATGCGTGTATGTGATACCGTATTCTATTCTCGCGACTTTTTGTATCGGTCGGTTATATGTGATATAACCGGGTTATCGAATCAAGTGTTGATTCGATAAGTCGATACATTGGATGTTAGTCGGTTATATGAGATATAACCGGATTATTAAGTCAAGTGTTGATTTAATAATTTAGTGTATAATTGTATATTTGATATACTAATTTACATTAACTAACATTTGTTCACTTAAGGATTTTTCTCATATGTGCACAACTTTAATATATATGTGATATATATTAAAATGTGTTTTCATTTTTTATCATGGTTGTTGATACATCATTCATGGGTGTGCAAGACATACACCATTCTATTTTAAATGGTGGTTTATAATTATTTAAGGTAATTACAAATTAGTGGAGCTTTTGTCACAAGCATGAAGCTTGTAGAAGCTTGTGGATGCTTTGACAAAGTCCACTAACTTTGTTTTACTTTAGATTTTTATTAACCTAACCATTTTGGATTAGCCATGGTTATGTCTCTACATGATTTAGTATATGATACTCACTTACCCATGGTTAGCTCTCTAGACTTGATCATTATCCTCATCTTTTCATTTGTTCATCTTCTTCTTCTTTAAGCAAAAGAAAAGCTTGCTAGGGTTTTCAAAAGAGAGTGAAAGATTGTGAGAAAACAAATTCTAAAGTGAGCCCACGTCCTATTTCTCCATCCTCTACTAGACTAGCACTTTAGATTAGGGTGTTTGCTTCACTAATTCTCTAGTTAGTGAAGTAGTAGCTTGAGTTGGTATTCCCTCAACGTAGATCATCTTCGGCCTCGAATACTTCAAGCAAGGACGCTTCTTTCGCCTCGTGAAGCCATGTAAGAGCCCGGGAGAACCATGATCGAAGTGAAGGGACTACAACAAGGAGCTTTTGAAGTGAAGGACCGATCTACAAAGGTTGTATTTTCTTCTTCACTTAGTTGTAAAGATGTGTACTTGCATGTGTAACCCTAATAATCTAGCAAAGATCTCGGCTTTGGGTTGTTCGGCACGTCTAATTTTTTATCCGAGCATGGTAGATGCTTTATAAACCCTTGTATGAGTGCCTAGGAACCCTACAATTAGAAGTGAATTGCATCCTAAACTAATAGCAGGTAAAGCAGGAAAGTTTGTACTTCTCAATATCGCATATATGTCATAACCGGAGAAGAAAAAGTTCATGCAGGTGTTGCATGATTTGAAAATTCCCATAGGTTTCTCAGGATCATTTAGAAAGAAGATAAAAATTGTGAAAGGCAAGATCGATGTGTTGAAAAGTCATGATCGCCATGTTATTATGGAGCACCTTCTCCCATTAGCTCATAGGACTTCCCTTCCCGAATCGGTTGGTCTAGTAATCAATGACCTTTGTTACTTTTTTAGAAAATTGGACACTAAAACCTTGGATGTTGTGACACTGGAGAATCTAAAAAATTCTATTTCAATGATACTTTGCAAGCATGAGCGTATTCTCCTACTATCATTCTTCGATATTATAATACACCTGACGGTTCATCTTGCAACCGAGACTAAGTTTGCCGAACCGGTACATTATCGATGGATGTATCCCGTCGAAAGATACGTGGAATTTTTCGTTTCACACATTTTGTAAAATTATTGTTGTCCTATATGCCCGTATTTATTTATTTAACATATTTTTCTTTAGGTACCGCTACACTCTAAAAAAGTATATACACAATAGAAATCGATCAGAGGGTTCTATCATGTAAGGTTATCTTCTAAATGAAATAATCACATTTTGTTCCCGCTATCTAGACGAGAACATTGAGACGAAACTTAACCAGCCTCGGAGAATTCAGGACGTGCCATATGGTAAAGCTAATTATAAGAGAGTAGACACTATATTTATCAACAAGATATATCGGTTTATCCTCCTTAATAGCGTATATCTTGAAGAAATTAGAGAGTAAGTTTTTTTGGAATAATTGTTATATTTGTGTTTGTGTGTGTATGAAATGATATAATATTAATGTCATAATTTATCGTTAAGAACAGAATTCATATTGATGAGGTATGTGAGGAGCATCCTGATTTGAATAGTGAACGAATGGAAAAATATCATCAGGATAATTTTTGTGATTGGGTTGCAGATCATGTAAGTTGTTTGAATAACAAGTTATTACTACCAGTCTTAATCTAAACTTATATCATTATATATTTTCCGTAAACTTTGTTGGCTATAGTTCCCTCAAGGCAATTATTGTAATCGCATGCAAGTGATTATGATGATTGAGGAAGGACCTATACGGGTAGAACAGTCTTACTCAAAATGATAGTATGCTATCTGCTTTGTCTTTATCATTATGTACATGCATTATGTGGTATTACAGATCACTATTACATGTTGATAGTGTAACGATCCTAAATTTAGTTTGTGACCGACACTTAAATCACGTCACGTCTGAAGGCGTAACGTAAATTAAGTAAGTAGAAGCCCAGAAATCTAAACCTTTCAAAAAAAGTAAGTGAAGAAAACATTTTTAAAAACATTTGGAAGCCTCAAGTAAAAATCCTTAAATTTAATTTTATTTTCTTAAAAAATTTCTGCAGCACCTCCTTTGTAAAAACTAGCCCCGAAACGGGTACAAACATAGAATATAATTAAAGCATCCCCAAACGGGAGCAAGTCACGCCCAACGGCGGAAACAACCACCACAAGCATATATATGTATACGACGCCCAACAACGAAGATGAACAAAAAAGAATAATGTAAAGCAAGACATCAAACCCGCCAAGCGAACATATAACCCTTCGCTCTAAGTCTCACAACCACAAGTCTTGCTAAGTCTTACTACATATACAAATACTACTTTCTGATTGATGAAGTTGATTAGATACAACAGGAATAATAAATATAAGAGTGGCACGATCCAATATGTACCACCTACCAAAGCGAATCACCCAAAAGCAAGTTCTGTGCCAACGATACCGCTACCGATTCATGCGGTCAAATCTGCAAGAACTGTGGCACAACGGGGGTGAGTTGCCAACTCGTGAGTAGAAAACATCAGCAGGTAGAAATCGAATAAAACAATGATTCCTTGGTCAACTATATCATACAGGTAATACTATGATATCTAGGGTGACCGTATCTGCATATATGCCAACAATAATCAATGGTGTATGGATGTGGATATCATCCACGTGTCCATCAATGACACAAACTATATCATGAAAACATATATATGTATGTATAAGGATATCAACTACGTGTGTCCATCAACGTCACGAACCATATAATGAAAACGTATATCTGTATGTATGAGGATATCAACTACGTGTGTCCATCAACGACACAAACCATATCATGAAAACGTATATCTGTATGTATGAGAATATCAACTACGTGTGTCCATCAACGACATAAACCATATCATGAAAACTTATATCTGTATGTATGAGGATATCAACTACGTGTGTCCATTAATGACACATCAAAATCATGGAACCTGAGTGTCCAACACCAACACTCAAAACATCATGTAAATCCTCATACCACAGGCGTCGCATCCTCAGATCGGTCCTCATATCTATCTCATCTCAGACGCCGCATACTCTGATCGGCCATCATATCCATCTCATGACTCCGGTCGGTATCCTCCGGATAACCGACGAGTCCAAATACTATCACCGGTAGGTAGCGCTCCCTCTGCCAGGCTCATCGGCTACACTACGAAAATCATTTCTTGCCCCCGGTTACCATACCGGGTCCACCATGTACCCGCAGACGGTGCCTATCGCGCCTCGAATCGGGTTTCTAACACAAGTCTCAGAACCGAGAAAACTCATGGTGGACGTATAGAGATATCATATCAAGAGAAACCGTGTTTTCAAAACAATGCATACTTTCTTGAAATATTCCCACGGTTCTTAAATCCATAAATCACATGAAATCCGTATCTCAATGCGTAAATCCATGAAATATGATATATGCAACATAAAACAGTAATATGAGCATATTAAGGGAAAACCACTCTTTTAAATGAATCCAGTTTTTAAATATATCATGCGGTTCCCAATTCCTCCAAAATCAAATGCAACATCATATAAAGGTGTACATGTAGCTCTAACAAGATGTGTGTATATACATGTAAGTATGTAAGCATGATGCATTTCATATTCGCAATATCACAAGAATCAACGTCTAAATGTCAATAATGATACAATACCGCATAGGTGTATGTGTAGCTATAGAAAGGTATGTCATGCAACATAGCATAATGATATGAGCATAGCAAGTATATCATGCAACATAGCATAATGATGTGAGCATAGAAATATATCATAACATGATGTAGCAACTCTACTGTGTAAGTAACATAGCAATTATCGATGAAGAAAGTGTGTGAGCCAACAAATCTGTGTAAGTGTAACATACACATCATCGATAATGGTGTAGGTGTACTAGCACAGGTATATATATAATGAAATAAGAATATCATGAACGTAGAAGCAAGTTAATCGTAAGCGCAATGCTAATAGGTACGCGCATCTAATCCAACATCTACGTAAAGGTTAAACTAAGCGGTGTAGACAAGGATTAAATATCTATAACCTATCCGAGTCGGTGAATCTGTCAATCGGCATCCAGCCTCACAACATCATGTACGGTACAATCCATCGTACATCATCTACATCATCCTATAATCAAGGGTATGGATCAATCATCAGGTAAAAATCATCACGTACGGTAATCCATCGTACGGCGGCATTAAACAATTAGGGATTCTATCAACCTATACAACAATGAGGGTATGGATCTAAGTCTCATACGGTATATCACTCATCAATATCGTAATTATATATAAATATCTTGTTTTACCGATCTCATAACACATCCATCTCAATCTTATCATATTCATTGATCTCATGTCATATCCTTATACATCTCATTTCATATCTCATCGTATACTCTTTTCATCACATTAATTTCTCACATCAAGTCATCTTATATATGCAACTATCTTTTAGATCTTATGTTGTATTTATCGATCTCACATCACGCTACTACAATTCTCATACTTAGTCTCTTGCAACTACATATCGATATGTCGTGATTCACATTCACTTTTCATATCTTTATATATCAATTCGAGACATCATTTCTATCATATTATGTCAAAGTGTCATATCCCTAGAGCTTTCTTCTCATATCTCGATATATATATATTCAATCATTCATATCATCTCTAACTATCTTTTTAACCATATCCGTAGTTTTCTAATATAGGTTCCTACGACTGTATTCTATAAATCAATTTCCATTCATAATTTGCGGGGGTGCTATACGCCATCCACCCGACATCCCCCGTAGATATAAATCTACTCACCTACGAAATTCCTTGTTCAGCCGAAGTTGATGCGCTTCGTCGTCTCGGAATCCACGCGAAGGTACCTACAAATCAACACATATCGCCACGTATGGAAATCCAAATCCGGAAAACCAATACTGCACACTGTGCGCTCATAGGTTAGAACCTATAGCCTACGCATGCAAAAACAACCAAACAACTCTCGTCGTTGACGTACAAATATCAAACGACCAAATCTCATGACTAATTATCAAAACCAAGAAATCCAATATAGGAAAACATAACCCAAAACCTCAAACTCACTTAAAAAGCTATTAATCCGAAAAGCTAGTAAGTAACAATTACCATTTTTGTTCAAATCTAGATGTTTTAACAATTCTAGTGGCCACAATGCTCACTAAATATTTTAATTAAGCCATACAAACCCTTACCAAACTTTTAATCTCACCCAATTTAGATTTAATAAAAGTTAGTTTGCAAAAAGCTTAGTTTGGACAATTTGAAAATAACAATTTACAATTTAACAACTAGGCTAGATTTTGCATGTCTAAACATGTCAAACTATACATATAACCATTAACAAATAATCAAAACCCTAACTTGATTTTTAAAACCCTCTCTTGAATTTCTAAACTTGCTAATTAAAGCCATATTTAAACATCTAATAAGCTAGATTAAAGTAATTACCTAACAATTAAACCTTAGGGTTAGGATTTATACCTCACAAACTTGATATCAAACTCGAAGACTTGACTCCCAAAATGGCCTCCAAAGAGCTAACTTGCTCCTTGATCCAAGTTAGATTAGGCTAAGGAATAATGGGTAGGGATTTGATTTAGAGTTTGTGGGATTTTTGAAGCTTTTTGAGTTGGAAATGGAGTGAGGGAAATTTTGGGGCTGCCACTAAGAGGCTCGAGCATGTGAGGAAGAATGAGGGTGTTGTGTGAGAGGGTGTGGAATATCTAGATTAAGTTAACCCTTAAGCCTTCATTAATGCACCTCACATCAATCTCTTCTCTAATTCCATTTCTTTTCTAATTTTCTTCTCTAATTAATCCCAGAAAACTCTAGAAACATGGAAACAAATTAAGAAGAGAAGAACATGTTACAAACTTGTATTTAAATTGACATGGTTCACATTTGTATATTTAATCCATTCCAATTTGTAATTACACTAATTAAGTGTATAAATAAAATCTTATAATAATATTTGAAATAATTGATTAAGGAAAAACATTCAAGTGAACTAATAATTATAAGTGACTAAATAAATACCAATGAAACAACATGCAACAAAAATGAAACATGTCATGTGTAGGGTTACTAGGCACTCTAACAAGGGTTAAGGAAGCATCAAACATGCCCGTTTAAAATTTTAGCCGTGCCGAATACCCTAAGCAAGATCGTTACTAGAAAATTAGGGTTTCAAATGCAAGTAAACTATGTTTACAACTAAGTGAATACGATATACAACCTTTGTAGATCGGTCCTTCACTTCTATTGCCCCTTGTTGAAGTCCCTTCGCTGCGATCGTGGTTCTCCCGGACCCTTGCCTGGCTTCACGAGGCGAAAGACGCGTCCTTGCTTGAAGTCTTCGAGGCCGAAGATGATCTACGTCGAGGGGATTCTAACTCAAGCTTCTACTTCACTAACTTGAGAATTAGTGAAGCAAACACCCTAAACTAAAGTGCTAGTCTAGTAGAGTATGGAGAAATAGGAAGTGGGTTCTCTTTAGAATTTTGTTTCTCACAATCTATCTCACTTTTGATCAAACCCTAGCAAGCCTTTTCCTTTTAGCAATGAAGAAGAAGAAGAAATGAAAGAGATGAGGATAATGATCAAGTGAGAAGGCTAACCATGGTGAGTGAGTATCATATACTAACTCTTGTAGAGCCATAACCATAGCTAACACTTATGGTTGGGTTAAGAATATCTATGGTAAAAACAAACTCAAGTGGACTTAGTCAATGCATCCATAAGCTTCCACAAGCTTCATGCATTGATCTAATCCTCCACTTAATTTTGTAATTACTTAAAATATAAAAACCCAACATAATAGATAGCATGGTGTATGTCTCATACACCCAAGTCATGTGTATCATCAACCATGATACATTAAGAAAACACAATTTTAATATATATCATATATACATTAAAATTGTGCCCATGTGAGAAAAACCCTAAAGTGAACAAGTGTTAGTAAATGTAAACTAGTATATCTAATATACAATTATACACTTAATTATTAAATCAACACTTGACTTAATAATCCGGTCATATCTCATATAACTGACTAACATCCATTGTATCGACTTATCTAATCAACACTTGATTCGATAACCCGGCTATATCATATATAACCGACCGATACAAAAAGTCGCGAGAATAGAATACGGTATCACATACACGTATTATTCTCGGTCCCGCACATATCACATACGTGCTCCTATTTCGTTTTGCCTGAGCCAGTAAAACCTCTATGTAGGATTCTAAAGACTCGTCAATACGCCGGCAGTAGGTGATGATCACATCAAGCACCCACAAGCCGTCAGCGGTACTAGCTGGACGTAACGGCTACCCGGGTATTGAGCGATCAGAAGATCAGCAAGCAAGCCCGCTCCAACTCCTGTAAAAGCCTGCCGGTAACACTTCCCGTACAGTCCGGTCTCCTCGTCTGATATGTCGCATATCAAGTCTAGGGGTGGTAAACGTCAGACCCCAATAACCGATAAGTCGTGCCGATGTGAGGCTCCTAACAGGTTGAGAAACTACTGGTAATGCTTACCAGTAAATCTCTAAATCAGCCCTGGCCAGGGACTTCCCTGTTACGGCCAATCGAGCACTGCGCAACATCAACCCCCAATACCGGGAGAGACGAAACCCCTCCTATCGCTCATTGCCTCCATGTGACTCGGGACTGTACCCAAAAACCACCGTTTTGCATGCCCTCATGGACATGGTAAGGTGGAAATCAAAGCACAGTGGGAATCACACAAGACTCTATAACGATCTCGGGTCTACAGACTAACCTGCACAAGTGTCACCAGAGAACTGCCATCTGACGTGAGGTATAATACCATCTGGGAGTTCTCGGTGAGTCCGTCCAGTGTACCCAGTCTCCACTGAGCACCCGTATACCATCTCTGATGTCAAACACCAATGGATATGGGATCATCCATCGCCCATCTCATGGATCGAGAAGCGTATACGCTAGTCTACTCTGGTATATCGATGCCTCGTCTCGATACACCCACGACTAGTGACCTTGAAGGATGTACTTATGGAATACCATGTCCCCACTAGTATGATCCGCATCATAGTCTAGGTAGTCAAGTACACATCCTAAGGGCTTTACCAACATGTAACTATAAGACAGTTTAAAGAGACAAGTATACATGTTATAGTAAAGAGCAACCAGATAGCATACTATCATATCGAGCAAGAAAGTCCTCTCTATATATGACCAAGCATCCAATATAATATACATCATCTGTACAATACTGGCCTCTAGGGCATACATACAACTAACATCATGGTGCACTAACCTTGTAAAAATGTAGAAACACGTATTTGTCTTAGTCGCGATTAGCAGTGCACTAATCAAGTTTACTTTTAAACTAGCATATAATTAGTTGTAAAAATGCCGAAATACGATAAATATATTTTTAAATGAATAAATCATTTTAAATCTCTAATTATTTCACAATTATTGGTATATATTTATACCATTTTACGAAAACCCCAATTTCGCAAATCGGGCAGTTTTCGCGAAATATATTATTTTAATATTAAATTCCAAAAATAATATTTTATATTTTCTAAAATGTTACAATCTTCCTCCCTTAAATAAATTCGGTCCCCGAATTTAAATTTAAATCCCCAAATGCTAAAATATTTCAATAATCAACTCAAATCAACGGGGCTCCGAAATCACAGAAGATATAGAAATAACACAGCGCATCGTGTGCGCCTGAAAACGAGTACAAAGCTCAAAATCAAACTCCGTTAAGCATCACGAAAATCATCGGATTTTCACGCAAATCATTGGAGTTACAATGGAGATACAGATCTCGAAATCTACTACTGAAATCCGATATACACTAGTCAAATACTATAATATGTATATAATACGCATTCTTTGAAAAATCTCCTAAAATAGAATAAAACACATGCAAAATCTTCTCTGAATAGCCGCGTGACGCGTAACTCACGGCACAAGTGATGGACGCTCATTTGTAAAGTAATAAATATATATTCATATAGGTTTTGCTAAAATATACGTTCTTCCCTTTTAAATATCCCAAAAAGTTTTACATTGTAAACGTTCGTATCACTCGCAGACACGTAGGAAATAGCGAGACTATAGCTCCTTTTTGAAAATCTCTTGTTAAAATTTTAATGCATGCAAAGTACTCAGTTACTGTCTGTAGGGTGGCCTAGCATGGCAGCAAGGTTTCGGGAGGCATCATCCATGCCATATTTAAATTTTTGCCTTTCTAGCTAACCCTAACCTTAGAATCGAAACTAGAAAATCTGATGAAACGATACGTAAACACTTTACAACTAAGTGAATGAGGGAATACAACCTTTGTAAACCGGTCCTTCACTTCTAAAGCTCCATGTCGTAGTCCCTTCGCTGCAAGTTGTGAAGACCCGAACTCTAGTGAGGGTTCACATGAAGAAACGACCAAGCTTACTCAATGTCTTCGAGGCCGAAGATGATCTACGTCGAGAAGACTCGAGCTCATGCTACTTCTTCACTAATGTGTGAATTAGTGAAGCAAACACCCTAAACTAAATGGATAATAGTAGAGGATGATGAAGTAGGAAGTGGGCTCACTTTAGTTTTATTTTTCTCACAATATTTCTTCCCATCTCCAAACCCTAGAAAGCTTTTTTGATCTCATGAAGAAGATGAAGATTGAAGAAGAGAGAATGAACTTTTGAGGTTAGAAATGCAACCAAGGGTGAGTTAGTGTCATACACTAACTCATGTAGAGAGTTAACCATGGTGTAAGGTTAATGGTTAGGTTAGAAAATATCTTAAGCAAGACAAAGGAGTGGACTAAGTCAATGAAGACTACAAGCTTCTACAAGCTTTGAACCATGACAAATATCTCCACAATTTTGAATTTTCTTGAAATAAATATAAACCCTAACTTAACCGTAGCATGGAATAAGTCTCATACATATATGTTGCATGTGTAACCTAGCATGACACAACAATTTATATCACATATATATTTTGTGTGCAATAAGAAAATAATACAATTAGCATATATCACATATATATCAATGTATCATCAAGTGAGAAAAAGCAATACTTAAGTGACCTAATATTAGTTAATGTAATATAATATATCAGATATATAATTATACATTAAATTATTAAATCAACTCTTGATTTAATAATCCGACTATATTATATACAACCGACAAATATCATATGAATCAACTTATCGAATCAACACTTGATCCGATAACCGGGCTATATCATATATAACCGACCGATATCACATATCGCGAGAATAGAATATGATATCACATATAGTATTAATGTCGGTCCCACACATATCACATATATGCTCCTACTCCATTTCGCATGAACCAGGAAACCTCTGTGTAGGACTCTAAAGACTCATCAATACGCCGGTAGTAGGTGATGATCATATCAAACACCCACATGCCGCAAGCGCTCTGCTAAACGTAACGGCCACCCGGGTATTGAGCGATCAGAAGATCAACAAGCAAGCTTGCTCGTACTCCTGCGAATCCAATCAGTAACACCACCATACTATCCGGTCTCTTCATCTGATATGTCGCATATCAACAGCCTGGGGGTGGTATAACGCCAGACCCTAATAGCCTGATAAGTCATGCCGATGCAAGGTCCATAACGGTTTGAGAAACTACTGATAACACTTACCAGTAGATCTCAGCAACCCTGGCCAGCGATTTCCTGTTATGGCCAATCGAGTATAGCGCAACATCAAATCCCAATACCGGGAGAGACGAAACCCCTCCTATCGCACATTATCTCCTTGTGACTCGGGACTGTACCCAAAAACCACCTTTTTACACGATCTCTTGACCATAGTATGGTGGAAATCAAAGCATAGTGGCAATCACACAAGACTCTATGACGATCTCGGGTCTACAGAATAACCTGTACCAGTGTCACCGGAGAACTTCTATCCGATGATAGGTATAATACCATTTAGGAGTTATCGGCGAGACCATTTAGTGTATCCAGTCTCTACTGAGCACCCGTATACCTTCTCTGATGTCAAACACCAATGGATATGAGATCATCCATCGCCTATCAAATGGGTCGAGAAGCGCATACGCTAGTCTACTCTGGAGTATCGATGCCCTATCTCGATACTCCCACGACTAGGAACAATTATAGGGTGTACTTATGGACTACCCTTGGCCCCACTAGTATGATCTCCATTATAGTCATGGTAGTCAAGTACACATCCTAAGGGCTTTATCAACATGTGAGAGAGAGACAATTAGTGTACATGTTATGATAAAGTGCAACCGGATAGCATACTATCATGTTGAGCAGGAAAGTCCTCCCTATATATGTCCAAGCATCCACTACAATATACATCCCATGTACAGTAATGGCCTCTAGGGCATACATATAACTAATAATCTCCCACTTGCACTAAGGCCATCTGTTGTAGTATCCAATATCCAACATTAAAGAAGTGGTTGTAGTATCCTATACTCAACCATCCCAAAATCTCTCAAATAGTATTTGGGGAAGCAGGCCTTGGTGAGTGGATCCGCCGTGTTATCCTCAATATCTACTCTCCTTACTTCGATCCCTTGGAGATCAACCATCTCCCTGATCAGGTGATACTTGCCTCAGAATATGTCTGGATCGCTGATGGGAACGGTGTTCCTAGGCTAAATCCACAACTCCATTATAGCCACAATAACAATAATTGGATGCTCAATGGTAGGAACCTTGTTCATCTTATGAACAAGAAATGCCCAGACAGCCACTTTGGTGGTATCGTTGGTAGCAATGTATTCAGCCTTTATCGTCTAGTATGTCACGGTATCTAACTTGGAACTCTTCCAACATACCGTCCCTCCACTGAGGGTAAAGACAATGCCTGTGACTGACTCTCAGTCAAACTTATTACCCTGAAAGCTGGAACCAAGAACTTTCTTTTAGTACTTCTCAAGTACTTAAGAATGTCCTCCACAGCTGTCCAGTGATTCTCCCAAGATCCGATTGATTCTTGATCACTACACCTAGTGAGTCATCTACATCTGGTCTGGTACATAATATTGCATACATGATAGAGCCTACTACCGAAGCATAGGATATCCCTTGCACGCGAGCTCTCTCCAAATCAGTCTCAGGAGACATCTTTTTGGAGAGAGTGATCCATGAGTAAGTGGGCAAACCACCACGCTTAGAATCTTCCATACTAAACCTCTTTAGTATGGTGTTAATGTACCTGGATTTAGGACACTCCCAATATCCACTTAGATCTATCACCATAGATCATAATTCCGACGATGTAGTATGTATCATCCAGATCTTCTATTGAGAATCTTTGTGATAAGAGGAGCTTGAACGAGTGTAGCATAGGACTCCATTTCCTATCAAGAGTATGTTATCTACGTACAATACATGGAAGACAACCTTACTATCTATTACCTTCTTGTATATACAAGGTTCATCTTTCTTTTTGATGAAGTCAAACTCTTTGATTGCCACATCAAAACAGATGTTGCATCATCGCGATGCTTGCATTGATCCTGATGGACTTAAGCATAGCTTTGAAAGTCTTAACTTTTCCATTTACACTAAGAAACTTCTCAAGATCCAATTTGCTTCCAATGGATTTTACCCCTTTAGGTGCGACATTCAAAGTCATACTTTTTTGGTGTACATGGATTCCATCTTTGATCGCATAGCATCCAGCCTTTTCACAAAGTCTCCACTTATGATGGCCTGCCTGAACCTAGTTGGGCCATCATCTTCCATGATACAATCCTCGCTCCCACTGTCACCGAGAAGATCGTAGTATCTCTCAAGTGGATGAGGAACCCTACCAAATTCGCGGAGAGGCTGAGGTTCGTTGGAGACTATTGAATCCTTTGGTTTCACCAAATCATCAGCTGTTAGTTTGTCTAGCTGGAACTGCTTCCAGTTCTACCTCATGACCACAAATTTCTTCACAAGAAATTCCTTTTCTCAAAAGGTGGCATGCTGAGAAATAAAACACCTTTTGCTCCTCAGAGTGGTAGAAAATATTCCCTCACAAATGTTTGGGATATCCTAACAAACTTATACAGAACTGACCTTGCCTCGAGCTTGTCCGGATTCTGCTTTTCAACATAGGCCGGACAACCCCATATCGTAACTCATTTAAGATACGGTCTCTTCCCATTCTATATCTCATATGTAGTGGTAGGCCCTGATTTGGATGGAACCCCATTCAATAGGTATGCAGCTTCTCTAGTGCATAACACCCAAAAGGAAACAGGTAACTCAGCAATACCTATCATAGAGCGCGCCATATCTCATAGGGTGCGATACCTCCGCCCCGATACACCGTTGTGCTATGGTGTACTCGAAGGAGTAAGCTGAGAGATAATCATATTCTCCTTTAGAAACTCTAGGAACTCCATGCGCAAGTATTCACCTCCTCTATCACATCGTAGGACTTAATACTTTTACCCGTCTGGTTCTCAACTTCAAGCTTATATTCCTTGAATTTCTCAAAAGTTTTAGACTCATGTTTCAATAGGAACATATGTCCGAATCTTGAGAGATAGTCGATGAATGTAATGATGTACCAAGAACCAACCTTGGCATTTATAGACATAGGACCGTATACATTATCATGTATGCGTCCCAAGAGTTCACTAACTCTTTCTCTGTTTCTAGTAAACGGAGTATTGGTCATTTGAGACAAGACTGGCAAGTATCATAAGATGAATATTCGAAAAGATTCTCATATTCATCCTTATGTAACTTAGCTGGTCGTGTCGCATTGATATGACCTAGTCTACAATGCCTCAATAAGAATTCGTTCATTTCTGAACTACTCCTCTTGTGTGTGTTCTATATATTTTGAACTGTGGTTTGATTTAGAACGTATATGCCATTTCATAACGTGCCTGATCCAATCAACTTTTGATTCGGGAAAATGTTCACAACATTATCCTCCAATACAGAATTATATCCTTCTTTAACTCAGTAAAGAACATGATGTAATGTTGTATATCAGGTTCGGTATGTAATACCATTTGTTCAGAATCAATGTATTAACACAAGGTGATATCTGCCAACAGACTTGGCTGCAACAATTGCACCATTCTCTAACACTTAGAGACATATCACCTATTCTCAGTTCTCTACCTTTCTGTAGCCCATGTAACAAATTACATATGCAGGATCCTGATTTGGTATCACATACCCAGGACGTAGAGGATACTGAGAAACAGTTCATGGTAATGAACGGACCCGAAGAAGATGCATCAACATGTACTTTCTTCGATTGGGTTGCATGGGAATTCGGATATTCCCCTATTTCCTGCTCGGACTTATAACAGTTATAAAATAGAGCGGAATTAACGTTCCTTAGCTCAGTATAATAAGCAGGTTCGGTCAATGCATCCATATTGTTATCTTAATTAAGGCGTGACATGGTCGCTACCAGGAGAGAGAGAGAGAAAAAACACTCTGCGTGCGCTCTTGCAAGATTAGATTGGTCATTATTTTATCTAATCAGGATGGCTCCTACTGTTTTAGTCAAATCTACCTTCAAACCCTAAAAGGTAAGACTAGCCAGGATTAATTACACCCAACAAGTTGGCCAATTTTTCGGCCACGCCAGTGTCGGTAATTTGAGAGAGGTTCCCCGTGCTTTCGCATGAACCTAATTAAAATAAACTTCGTTTTCCTAGGGGTGTAACCCTGTTAACACCTTTCTAGACACCTACTTGATCGGCTAATTATAATGTGTAAAACTCTCCCAGGAGTAACTCTTACTCGCAGTGGGTATCGGGATCCAACTATCTTATAGAAGGTATGCAATCTCATTGCAAATTTCAACACTTGAAATTCCCGATAATATTCTGCCCCTAGCGACTTATGTTCTTAACAAGGCCAACAAATCATAAGCTCTAGCCAAGTTCAACCCGTCATTTCCTGATTGAATTAAACCCACCCGCACGACCCTTAATAAGATCAACAAAGTCGTACGACTACCCTAATCCAATCGCATCATATGCTTATGCAGATAAGCACTAATCAGCTACCGCACACTACGTCTTAACAAGGTCAACAAACGCAACACGAATACTAAATACTACTTATCTGAAATGACGGAGGGTTACGACAGGTTTTTAAGAAAACCCTTTACGTAATGAACTTGATATCGTTGTCGAATCGAGTGATTTTGAAAGGAAGTGTTTTTGAGGCTTTTACTAGTTTTTTCTAAAGAGGTCACTCCCGGTGAAGGAATCTCGGCTCTTTCCTTATCGAATAAGGTGCATGATATTTCACAAAAACCACTATGCAGAGCAAAAACTATAGAAGAAATCAAAAGACAAACCGAGTGGGTTGTAGCATCTGCTAGTTTCGCTAAAGAGGTCACTCCCGGTGAAGCGATCTCGGCTCTTTCCTTATCGAATAAGGTACTGGATATTCTACAAGGAATACCGCTATGCAAAGAAAGAACTAGAACTACCAGTTTTTAAACAAGTTTATACAACATCTTTAGGTTTCTTTTTCTTTTATTTCATTAATCTCATTAATGAAGTCCCATCAAAATTTATGCTTCCTAAGCATCACAGAAGAAACGAAAGCAGCAATATTTATTATATCTCATATATATACATCTCAGAACATATCAAGTGATCACATCACAAAATATCAGCAGCAGAAGAATCACATATGAAATATTGGATATACTAGGAATTCCGTGTTTTATTTAAGCCAGATTCCACGGTCGTGATGAATAGCCAAAGCCACATCCCTAGACCCCTACGAGAGCGGAAAGTAACCCTGCCAATTCTAGAGTTAGGAGACCCGGTCTCAACTCCTTGAGATGGTCTCCCACTGGACCCTAGAACCCAGTTACTTATGCTCTCCGCCTTGAGTCTATCCTAATGCGGAAAAGTAAATAATATACATCAATGGTGACATCATCCTAAACCCGGAAGTGCCACAATAAAAGAATATTACATACAATCTTTTACATGAATGAAAATGAAAAACTCTCATCTCACATAAAAACCCCCGGCTATTCAGAACACGACGATCCAATACAACATATCACCAGCAACACATAACATCACATGTCATCAACGTAAGTAAATATGCATATCCCAGTTGTCATTGACATATAACACCGAAACCGGCGATACACTACATATTACACTTACGGTCACAGAAAAGAAAATGAAAAACTATAACAGTTGGAGTCCACAACCACCTTAGACATCATAAACCCAATGTATCACATACTTTGGATTTCATGCCTAAGCATATGAATTCCTTAGACATCGCATGCCTAACAATTGTAAACCCCATATATTAGTCTCGATATTGAAAACACTTTCCAATAACCTGTTTTGTAACTCAACAAGATTCCCGATAACCTGATCGAATGCTCGTCGAAAACTTTATTAGACGGCCACACCCCCGCTGCCGTCGACGAAGTGCACTAAAGCGGAACACCGCTGCCGCGAGCACCCGAATGGATGCTTTTGGCGATGGGGTTCTCCTACAGTCACTTGGTCGGGGCTATGGGGCGTGGCTATTTAGTAAGGTTACCCGGCGAGTATCCGCGTACACTACGTAATTGCGATGGACTTTTGATCAACATCAAAATCCCGTAGCAACCGATCAAATGAGACTAAACTGCTAGATTTATAAAATTCAAACTAGTTATCACATAACTACTTGTGGATTCCAAATATTGTATCACAATCACATATAGCTAGACGAAGTTAAACTTTTCGATCGAATAAGCAAGCACCCAAAATTTCCCGATAAGCTCAACACTTGAGCGGAGTCTAAAAAAGCATCCAGAACATGCCACAACACCTATGAACCAGCCGTAGAAGGGTCAACCAATGCCTCACCTGTGGCACCGCTAAACTACCACAAACCCTAGGGTTTAGTGGCGGTTTTGACGGTCACAGAATCGAGTTAAGGTTTCGTTCTTCTAGAGGGTCCACAGAATCACCTGCATGATTTTCTGAATATTTTAAACTCGGAAAAATCCAACGCTTGGAAACTTTCCAGCGGGGAAAAATTGGGTTATTGATATCCGTTCAAACTTTTTAACATCGTCTAAATAACCCGAATACATGTTAGAATTACGATTATGAAACAATCCGAATTGGTTTTGCAGAAAGTTAACATCATATGAAAATTTAGCAAAAACAAACAGCACTTGAAACCCCAAAACCCAGAGACTGGAACACAGGAAAAATTCGAAGCTCAAAATCCACAAAGTGGCCGGCCTCCTTGGAAATTGTGCACTTGTGCTCGGCTAAAATCTGGCAAGGTTGCCTCAAATTTGTTCTGTGTTCATGTCATATCACATACAACATTCTGCAGTTGTTTAAAAAATTTTTTGAAGACTTTTTAAATTCGACAGAAACCAAGTTTTCGTATCGGGTGTTTCGGAGTAGTTTCGGTTTTGTAATCCTAGCAAACATCGTCTAATTTTCTAGCATGGCTCTGATACCACTGTAGGGTTGCCTACCGCGGCAGCAAGGTTTCGGGAGGAATCATCCATGCCATATTTAAATTTTTTCCGTTCTATCTAACCCTAACCCTAGAATCGAAACTAGAAAATCCGACGAAACGATATGTAAACACTTTACAACTAAGTGAATGAGGGAATACAACCTTTGTAGTCCGGTCCTTCACTTCTAAAGCTCCATGTCGTAGTCCCTTCGCTGCAAGTTGTGAAGACCCGGACTTTAGTGAGGGTTCACATGAAGAAACGAACAAGCTTACTCAATGCCTTCGAGACCGAAGATGATCTACGTCGAGGAGACTCGAGCTCATGCTACCTCTTCACTAATGTGTGAATTAGTGAATCAAACACCCTAAACTAAATGGCTAATAATAGAGGATGATGAAGTACGAAGTGGGCTAACTTTAGTTTTATTTTTCTCACAATATTTCTTCTCATCTCCAAACCTTAGAAAGCTTTTTTGAGCTCATGAAGAAGATGAAGATTGAAGAAGAGAGAATGAACTCTTGAGGTTAGAAATGCAACCAATTGTGAGTTAGTGTCATACACTAACTCATGTAGAGAGTTAACCATGGTGTAAGGTTAATGGTTATGTTAGAAAATATCTTAAGCAAGACAAAGGAGTGGACTAAGTCAATGAAGAATATACGCTTCTACAAGCTTTGATCCATGACAAATATCTCCATAATTTTGAATTTGCTTGAAATAAATATAAACCCTAACTTAACCTTAGCATGGTATAAGTCTCATACATACATGTTGCATGTGTAACCTTGCATGACACAACAATATATATCACATATATATTTTGTGTGCAATAAGAAAATAATACAATTAACATATATCACATATATATCAATGTATCATCAAGTGAGAAAAAGCAATACTTAAGTGAGCTAATATTAGTTAATGTAATGTAATATATCAAATATATAATTATACATTAAATTATTAAATCAACTCTTGATTTAACAATCCGGTTATATTATATACAACCGACTAATATCATATGAATCAACTTATCGAATCAACACTTGATCCGATAACCCGGCTATATCATGTATAACCGACCGATATCACATATCGCGAGAATAAAATACGATATCACATATCGTATTAATCTCGGTCCCGTGCATATCACATATGTGCTCCTACTCCATTTCGCATGAACCAGGAAACCTCTGTGTTGGACTCTAAAGACTCGTCAATACGCCGGTAGTAGGTGATGATCATATCAAACACCCACAAGCCACAAGCAGTCTGTTAAACGTAATGGCCACCCGGGTATTGAGCGATCAGAAGATCAATAAGCAAGCATGCTCGTACTCCTGCGAATCCAATCAGTAATACTATCGTACAGTCCGGTCTCTTCGTCTGATATGTCGCATATCAACAGCCTGGGTTGGTATAACGTCAGACCCCAATAGCCTAATAAGTCATGCCGATGCAAGGTCCATAACGGTTCGAGAAACTACTGATAACACTTACCAGTAGATCTCAGCAACCATGGCCAAGGATTTCCTATTATGGCCAATCGAGCATAGCGCAATATCAACTCTTAATACCGGGAGAGACGAAACCCCACCTATCGCTCATTGCCTTCACGTGCATCGAGACTGTACCCAAAAACCATCTTTTTTCATGATCGCTTGACCGTGGTATGGTGGAAATCAAAGCACAGTGGGAATCACACAAGACTCTATGACGATCTTGGGTCTACAGACTAACCTGTACCAGTGTCACCAGAGAACTTCTATCCGACGATAGGTATAATACCATCTAAGTGTTCTCGGCGAGTCCGTTCAGTGTACCCAGTCTCTACTGAGCACCCGTATACCTTCTCTGATGTCAAACACCAATGGATATAGGATCATCCATCGCCTATCACATGGGTCGAGAAGCGCATACGCTAGTCTACTCTGGAGTATTGATGCCCTGTCTCGATACTCCCACGACTAGGAACAATTATCCCTACTAGTATGATCTCCATCATAGTCCTGGTAGTCAAGTACACATCCTAAGGGCTTTATCAACATGTGAGAGAAAGACAATTAGTGTACATGTTAAGATAAAGTGCAACCAGATAGCATACTATCATGTCGAGCAAGAAAGTCCTCCCTATATATCTTCAAGCATCCACTACAATATACATCCCATGTACAGTAATGGCCTCTAGGGCATACATATAACTTACACTGTCCTCAGATCAGTCCTGTTCGGCTACTACATAATATAGTGTCCATCATGAAAACAAGGTGCTCCAGAGCAAAATCGGCCTCAAAAGACGTATCCAAGAATCACGTGCGTCTGGTGTGCACGGAAATCAAAACCTAATACAAGTGCTTCTAATGTGCACAAAACCAAACTAAGTGCAACGGGTGTGCACGAAAGCATCTGTCCAGTGCAACGGATGTGCACGACAATAATATCAAGTGCATCTATAGTGCACGAAAATCTCAACCCAGTGCAACTAACATGCATGAATGAAAATCTCAATCGAGCGCATCCGGTGTGCACAAAATCACATCTCATATCATGCGCCCAACATGCACGAAAATCCAAATCAAGTGCATCCGTCATGCACGAATGGAATCGAAATCAAGGGCATCCAACATGCACGAATATAATCTAAATCAAGTGCATCCAACATGCACGAATAAAATCTAAATCAAGTGCATCCAACATGCATGAATAAAATCTCAATCAAGTGCTTCCAACATGCACGGATAAAATCTCACTCAAGTGCATCCGATGCGCACAAAATCCAATACCAATCGCCTAATATGCGCAAAAATCCAACCCAAGCGCGTCAGGTTCGTATAAATGCCAAGTGCGGTAAAGCGCACGAAAAACGAACGCCTAGTGCAAACGCGCACAAAACATAAATCTGGGGAAACAAATGCTCAAATACATAAATCGGGTGCAACCAATGTACGGAATATTAATCTGGTGCAACAAATGCTCAAAATATAAATCTAGTGCAACAAATGCACGAAACACAAATCTGGTGCAAGCAATGCACGAAACACAAATCCGGTGCATCCAGTGCACGAAATACCAATCCAGTGCAACAAATGCACAAAATATAAATCTAGTGCAACAAATGCACGAAATACAAATCTGGTGCAACCAATGCACGAAAACTCATCAATATTTCAAATGATCACAAAAACAACACCGAGCATGCCAAGGTGTATAAGATCATAAACGTGTGCAACTGTGTGCACAAAACATGAATCAATGCACGGCAAGCACATATAAGCTATACCGAGTGCATAAGTACAGGCAGGTGCATATAACATGCACGAAATCAAATCGACAGTATCGAATCCACGAAACCATAAATACGTGCTATGAAGGCACAAATCGATACCAAGTGCAATAGATATGCACAAATCATAAACCTCAATGTAGCAGTGTATAAAACATAATTCAAGTGTAATAACTGTGCACAAAATATAAATCTCCAATAAGTGCAGCCATGGTGCACAAAAACATAATCACGAAACCCAATTATCGAAACTCAACTACAAGCAATATAAGCGTGATACTCGGATCACAAACGCAAATTGCAACAAATGACATTGAGGTACACCTCCTACAATGTCGAAAAAATCGGTGCGCCCAAAACTGGCAGATCAAGAACATCTGCTTGCCTCCTGTCCATAGTCTGGTGTCCTCTGTCTCTGGTTCCTCATTTTCTCTGTGGATTACCAATCTCGCAATCTATCTGCTCGTCGGCCCGGTTAGGCGTACTAACGGAAACAATTCCTCACTGACACTCCTCTGGTCATCTCTCGGCCAATTAGCATGATCACTCGTAAAGTAGTACATCACTGGCGTCGACCTCTGGCCCTCTGAATACACGTGACACATCTGATCCTCGGTGTAACTCTTATCGCAGCAGTGTCCTGGAAGGCACCTGCTCAAGGTCTCTTCCGATCTCGCCTATGCTGAACTGTACGGAGGCTGGTACTCTTGCATAATCTTTTCTCATTTTCTGGACATCTGCGTTCTCAGCACAACATTTCCTTGGGAACAGGCCGTATCCCAACGCCTCTGTATACATATCAGATCTCTAATCTCAGCGGGGAGTAACAACAACTTGTCAACATCTCGCACGAACCTCTTTTTCCACTCGTCTTTATTATCGTCCACTTCAACGTCACTTCTTGCTATCTGCGTACTGCAATTGCTCTCAGCTACAGTCAATCCGGAGTCTCTCACACGGACTCAAAACTACGAACCCGGTATCTTGATCACTCTGTAGAAGACATCTAGCCGAACACGTCCTCGGGAACTCGTCCCAACCATCGGAGGAATACTCGATATTCTTCCATTATCGATCAACTCACAACGCATCTGGGTGAGGTCCTCTATCCGAAGCTGGTCAACTTACTGATCTCCCATCAGAGCATCCAACGAACAACGTCATCTCTTGATCGATCTACTCTAGATCCAAGTAAGATCCTTCAACTGGAAATCTTCAACTCAACTGGGCTTGCGTCGGCGCATCAAATCAGACGAATCATCTCAGTTGCTCAACTCAAATCGAGATAGGCTAGTTATCATCTGTCACATCTCTGCCTGAAAGCTCCAGCGATCTCAGCTCATAAGCTCCCGAAGCGACATCCCATCAATCTCAGCAACAGCTGGGTCGTCTGTCTGCAAGGTAAGCGACATGACGATCTCTGAGGTAGGTTGTACATCAACAGTCCTCTCACAACAGGCAACCTCTAACAATGGCCCGATCATCCGGTGCAAAACCGAACACTCGCCTCAAACGAGAGATCACAACACAATACTATACCTACACGTCCCTAGGTCACCAGAAAAACAACATGGTCAGTCCTCGTCCATGACAAGCTTTCTCTGACCGCAACATTAGCAGCAGCTCAATCTGCGCTCAAACCATGGTGACATGAACCTCAAGCAGGTATCGAAGAAGATAGATCAATGAATGAAAGAATCAACAGATCCCAAATGGATATATGATCATGGGAACGAATACTATCAAAGATCTCAAGATATGTACATCCTAAAGTTTCTTAAGTGAAATATCGTATCGTAAATATGCCGTGGAACATACGTATGGTATGTCACTCTACTCAATCTACCTACTCCATCAATCAAGGTCAACCTATGAAACGAAAGTTCGGGTCTAATACCCCGCTGTTCAAGTCTATGTTCCGTAAGGTCAAGCCTAGGTTCCGAAATAGATTACGCCCTAGACTCCACATAGTCAAACATAGACTTGAAACAAGGTTAAACCTAGCGCTCTGATACCAACTTTTGTTGGAGATAGTGCCCTCAGAGTCAATTATTGGATCACAGGCACGTGATTGCAATGATTGAGGGAGGACCTATCCCGGTAGGACAGTCTTGCTCGAGATGATAGTATGCTATCTGGTTTACCTTTATCATCGTGTACTGCTTTAGGTGACCTGACATGTCGCTATTGCACGTTGATAGAGCCCCTTGGATTCTTGCTTGACTGCCAGCAGTATGAGGGCGATCATATAAGTGAGAGCTGGAGTCTATAAGCACATCCTTAATAGGTCCCTAGTCGTGGGAGTTTCGAGACAGGGCATCGATTCTCCAGAGTAGACTAGTGTATACAGTCGAGACCCCGACGAGGGGCGGTGGCCGGTCTCACAAGCCACTGGTGTCAGTAGGTTCACCTAAGATGTATACAGGTGCTCATTGGGTTATGAGTACACCGGACAGGACTCGCCGGGAACATGCTAGTTGGTCTTATACCTGACGTCAGATAGCAGTTCCCAGGTGACATGTGTACAGGTTAGTTCATCGACCTGGGGATCGTCATTTGTCTCGTGTGAGTTCCCACTGTACTTTGATTACTACCCTACCACGGCTCAAAGGAGTCGTGCAAACAGGTTTTAGTTGGGTACAGTCCCGAGCCACATGGAGGCAGTGAGCGGATCTTCGGGGGTTTCGTCTCTCCCGGTATTGGGGGTGAGGTCGCGCTGTGTCTAGGAGAGCCATTACACAAAGACCTTGGCCAAGGCAGGAGATTTACTGGTAGGTATTCCAGTAGTATCTCAGGGTGTTCTGGGCTACACTCCGACACGACTTGTACCGCTTTTGGGGGTCTGACTTTTACCAACCCCCTAGGCCCGCCATGCGATACTCATAGACGAACGGACCGGACTGTACGGATATTGTTACTGATAGGCTCAGTTGGGTGTCGGGGTGAGCTTCCTCATCGACGTCCCTTTTGGTCAATAGCTGGTGGCCCGTCACGTATTGGCTTATACCTCTGACGTGCTAGTGGTTAAATCCACAGCCATAGTATTGACGAGTCTTTAGAGTCCACCACACTTTCAGTTACTCAAGTTTCGGGCGAAACGCTGTAGAGGCCGTATGGAGATATGGCAGGGTCCGATCAGATACGTGCAGTATTGCACGGATCAGGATCGGACAGTCTTGTACTAGTGGTCGTATAGTTATATGGCAGGGTTCGATCAGATACGTGCGGTATTGCACGGATCAGGATCGGACGGATTTTACTAGCCGGTTTTGGTTTAAGCCGAATCCTAGTTTAGTACAGTGTAGATTTTGTCTCATTGCATTTGTATCCGGACGGAATACAGATGCGGGTGTGTATGCACAGTATTGGGGTTTTCCTGTAATTTATTACGGGACCAGTTTTCTGGAGTTGCCAGTTCGCATTCCGTTCCGGCCGGTTTTTTCTTTGTTCTTTCCCGGCCGGACTTTTCCGATGGAGGGTGTTATTTGCAAGTTTGCAAATAACACATGGTGGGGGGTTTTATTGCATAAGGTGTGATATGATAAGCATCTTTGCTTTTCATGCTTTATTGTGATAAGATAGGATTAGGATTGATGGAAAGTTTTGTGATGATTATGTTTATGGTTATGGTCACCCTCCTCCTTTTACTACCATCACCTCCCTTCATGCTTCATAATTCCTTCCTCCACCATTTCTAAAGAAGTGAGATTATTATTGATGGTGGAGAAAAGAAAGAGAGAAGAAGAAAAGAGAAGAAAATGAGAGCTTCATCTTTGAGAGGAAGAAAAATGAGAGTGATTCATTTTGTGTATATCATTCTTCATCTCATTCCATTGCTAGAAAATTGAAAGCACCAATTTTCTATACACCATTCCTCCATCTATGGCAACCAACCCCAAAGTGAGACATACACTCTACACTATATTCCTACAGCAAATCTTGGACGCGTCGATTCGCCAGCTTCACGCCCGAGTTGCCTCGGTATTGAGGTGGGAGCCCGTAAAAGTACCCGGCTTCGTGGTGCCCTTTCCGACGAGGAGGAAACGACCGGAGATCCCGCGAGGAGATCGGACTGGAGATGAAGACCGGAGGACTCGGATCAGTCGGTATATCTCTTCCCCTTCTCTTTGTAGTTAGCTAGATTTAGTTTAATGGCCCGATCCGGTTTTAGTGCGCGGTGGTGCCGTTTTGCCAAGTCCGCAAAAATTAAAGTTTATCACCGTTTCCGCGTTTGGCCGTCGGATTGACGGCCGGGGCGCCGCCGTGCACTTACAGTGGTATCAGAGCCTCGCCATTAACATAGTCTAGCTTGGTGTAATGTGTTTTTCTGTTTCGATCGATCGAATGTTCCAAAACTGCATTTTAGTTCGAATCAGTTTCTGTTGAAAATTTTTGGTCTCGAAAAATTTTTCAGGTTGTAAAATATTGATGTACTGGAAAATCTAAGAGTTCTGTAAAAATTTGACGAAGTAACTCCACAGTGGGAGCGCGGAACCGCCGCGAAACCCCCCCTCGCGCGGCCCTTCCGCCGCGCACTATTCACATCACTTCACCAAATTTTTTCAGAGGCCTTCTGGGCTTAAAATATGGGTTTTGGAATATTAAAATTGGGCCCAGGATTTCTGTGAGTGCTACAGTTTTGATTGAGGGCCCACTTGTTAATTTTTGATCGATCGGATATTTTAAACACATTTTTTCACAGTATTTACATTATATCTGCGACCGTGAATGTCACTCGATCGGTAAATCCGGTCTAACTGCTATAGCCCGGTTAGACGGATTTGCGAACGTGACTTTCACGTTGATGTTCTATGTTTATGCTGTGATGTTGCGGATCGGTCGTGGGGATAGCCTGGATGCAATGCTAGTACAGTTGTGGTGGTATTATGTACTTTTGATATTGCGGGGCGAGCGTCCGACATGTGGACTGCCGTCACTGCCTGATTGTATTATTCTTTTGGGGCACGACCTGGTTGCGGTCGATGTACCCGATGTATGTATATTTTACTTTCTGTACTAGGATTACCCCGCGGAGGAGTGCACGGATAGCCGGGTTCTAAAGGGAAACAAGCCCGCATCTCATGGCATTGGGACGGAGGGGGCTTCACTCTGGGATTGGCGGGCTATTCGCCGCACTCGTAGGGGGTACAGGTTGACCCAGGAGGGGTGCCCAAGTTACCGGATTCCGTGAAGTGCTGGGTAGTCCATTCACGGCGCTGAAGGGGGCTGCCTCGCTTCAGGTTTTGGCGGGTAACTTGCCGCGCCCGTAGGGGTCTAGGATTTCATTGCACAGGCTATCCACACGACCAGGGGAACGTCGGGTTTCAGTAGTGGCTCTGTGAAACCCGGGGATCCCAGATATCTGTATTGTTCTGTGATGCTGTACATTTCTGTGATGTTGCATTTCTTTCACGCCTTGAGCGAAATATAATATATTGGTATATATATTAGTAGATGTTGTATATGTTTTACATCCGCGCTAGTCCAGTCCCCGCTCTGTCGTTAGTTAGCTAACCTAACGGGTAATGACGGGACCCAGTGGCGAATGCGGATGGCATATACGTACATCAGTATATTTTCGTTCTTTGTGGTGTGATTAATTGATGGGACTGCGTTGATTCGGATCAATGCAAGTTAAACAAACCTAATCTGATGTTGTTGGAACACTTTTCTAAAAGCTGTTATTGCAAGGACGTTCACTTCTGTTTTGCATCGTGGTATTCATTTGGAATATCCTGCTCCTCAGTCGACGAGGCAAGGGCCGAGATCCCTTCACCGGGAGTGACCCCTTGGACAGAAGTTTGCGTCAGGGCATTAACTTCACTATAGCCGATTACTTTTGCTTTGCACCGTGGTATTCAGTTAGAATATCCTGCACCCCATTCTACGGGGAAAGAGCCGAGATCCTTTCACCGGGAGTGACCTCTTTAGTAAAGGTTTTCGTCCCTATATTTTCTAAAAGGCTATCCGTTCCTTCAACGATATCAAGTTCACTACGTTAAAGGTTTTCGCCAGAAACCATTCGTAGCCCTCCGTCGTTTCATATGGGTAGTCAATAGTATTCAAGCTGTGTTTGTTGGCCTTAGTCAAGGCACAGTGTTTGGTAGCTATTGGGTAGTCATATGCTGCATAGATAGATGCGTTGGTTTGGGACAGTCGTATAGCCTTGTTGGCCTTAGTCAAGGGCTTGTACGGGTGGATTCAAATCAACCTGGACAATGACGGGTAGAACTTGACATGTGACTTATGATTTGTTGGCCTTAGTCAAGGTCATAAGAGCATGGGGCAGAAACCACATCGGGAGTTTCAAAAGAACTGAAACTTGCCAGATATACGCATACCTTCTGGAGTGTGATAGCGTGAGCGGATTCCGTCACGTTATCATGCGATGAGAGTTGGATCCCGATTCCCACTGATGAGTTAGTTTACTCCTCGGGTGACCCCGACTAATTCTTCTTTCAGGTTTGGAGGAGAATTTGAGGTACAGTGGGAGGTTTCCTGATTAGAAAAAGTGACAACCATTCTGATCTAGGTTAGAGTGCACGCTGAGTGTTTCTTCTCTCTCTCTCTGGCAGCGACCATTGACCCGACCCTAGACTATGACTCTGTGACCAAGTTGACCGAACCTACTTAACACTGGCTTTTGGATTGTCAGAGTTGCAGACCTCATTGCCACTCCTACTTTTACCCTTTTCTCCAGGACACCCCGTGTTACTGCGAACGTCCACTTCCATTGGACAAAACCATCGTATGGTTAGATACGAACTCGAAGGAATTCGAGGATGGTTTCTGGTTCTGGAGATAACGGATAGGATTATTCAGTTGTCTTTTCTTTTCACCCTCTCTCAGGTTGCGAGTACTCCTTGGTTTAGGAGTAGTACACCTATTACGCAAATTGGATAGTCTTCTTCCAAACCATAGGCTGGTGCCGACCGGTAGGGAAGGAAGAAAGCCAATTAGCCTAAACGGTGTACAGAAGGTATTAAGTTAAGACAAAGTAAGGGATTAGTAAGAGAGCAAAGTAAATTGCAACAGATATTCACGACCAAACCATGTATTCCTTCGCCAATCCTAAATCACCTTTGTATTTCTCCAGGACACTCCGTATCACTACGAAGATCCACAGTTTATTGGATACTCCATCGTATGGTTATATACGAACTCGAAAGGAACTTGTTCCAGTTCGGGGATGGATCCTGGTTCAGGAGAAATAGGAATAAAGTACATTCAGGTGTCTTTTATCTTCACCTTCTCTCGCGATGCGAGTGCTCCTAGGATTAGGACAGTACACCCTTTATGCTTTTTGGATAGTCTTCTTCCAAACCATAGGCTGGTGCCGAACGGTAGGGAAGGAAGAAAACCAATTGGCCTAAAGGGGTGTGCAGAAGGTAATGACTAAAGACATATAAAGGGATTTGGAGAGGTGGCAAAGAATTATATGGTTATAGTTGTGAATCTGGATAATGGTAGAGGCATTACTAAGAATACCAGGATACCCCAACGAAACATTTCAATGTTTCAGTTTCACTGTATACTGTTAATGGAAAACTGATTTCCCGATTAGACACTTACTCCAGGGTATGTATTTACCAGGTATGATTCTCACATCTGTATGGTTTTACAGATGATGAGTGGGAGTAAGTTATTGGGAATTGGGTAATCATCCTCATTATATCGGGATTCGTTGGAATCAGTGATATTTGAGGAAATCACCTGGGCTGTTTGCCGGTCGGCAAATATTTGGTTTTGAATATCCGTTGATGTGCACCAATTTCAAATTGATATATCTGTACGTCTATTTTCATAGAGTGAGATATACCTTTTGATATTATGTCGATGACATTTACCTATATCAGTGGATGGTTAGGTAAGGAGCATTAAACAGCGGTGTAATTCTTCTTAACCATAAGTACAGTTTTCAACCTACAACACACAGTGAAAGAGTTGTTAGACTCAGCGGACTTATACAGAGTATTGTATGTTGTCCAGTGTCCATTAGGACAGAGGGGTTGGTCCTCATACTATATTCAGTTTACTTTTGACTTCTCTAGTTCTTAGACATGTGTTTCGTAGAAACACAGGGTCTAAGTTTTGAGGAGTTATAGGTATTTGAATAGAGTAGAGAACCAGGTGTAGCAAGTATCGGGATTCGTCAAAGTGATCGAAGATGTAGATACTTGTGTATGGTATTCAGTTGATAGTAATGATAAAGAGAAATTGCTTCTCTTTCAGGTTACTCATAATTGGAAGCATTCCTAAGTTGAGTAACGCTGATCGGCCTCCTTCCATTTAGTTGACATGCACTGGAGATAGCTGCATGATTTGAATCTGGTTCAATTAAATCAGTGCCTCTGGTTCTATATTGGATGTAGAACAGTTCATATCTTAACGTTGTTAAGGTACGGGGAGTTGTCCGGCTTATGCTTAAAACCAGACACTGGACAACTCAAGGCACGTTTCTGTAATGGCTGTTTGTGGGTTGACCCAGGCTATGACGCGGGTTGACTTTCTACCATCTGGATGAACAATAGCAATATTGTTCTAGACTCGCCACAGTTTTATTAAAAATGGATTTTTTCAAAAACAGCAGTGGGAGTATGGTAGAACTGGAAGTGATTCCAGAACCGCAAACGATTACTGAAGATTTGATAAGGAACCTGAAGATTCAATATGATTTGACATTCCATTGGCCACTCCGCAGATAAGGTGGGTAACTTCAGGCACCCGAGAGGTACTTCGGTAGCCTCAAGGACGGTGACAGGGAAGTTCTTGTTTACCCACACTTGCCATTGTTGTTGTTCCAGGCTGCGAGACCCGGCAGGAGGATGAGTATAGCGTCGTTCTGAACTAGCTTCAGAAGTGTACGTGTATATGACTCTGCCAGAGGGTTGTCGTAGTCAGTGGGAGCAGCGGAAGCATTGGTGGACATCAGGCTTATGTCTATTTATAGACTAAAGCAGATGTAGCGGAGATAGATCATCTGTTTCTGATGTGACAGTCATAGGTTTGACGTCATCAGAATAGGGGATGGATCTGTTGAGAAGGTAGTAGGAAGTGATATTCCTTTACTACGATCGGTTATACTTTGGTCGTCACACAGTGGTTTCTCCACAAAGGACTTGGACATTATATCAGACATACTGGTTACTAGATCTATGGTTTTAGATCTAGATTTGGGTGGTTTCCTAATCTGGGTACCTTGACAGCATTCTATGAGTATTTAGAATGGACGACTCCTGGCACGGTAGTGTACCTGCAAGTAATGGAGTCGCCCTCTCTAAAGGTGTCTTTTAGACTAAAGTAGAGAGGGATGTGCATGATTGGAAGATCACTTGCTTAGGCAATTGAGTCAATCATGAGATGTCAAGTACCACACCAGATGTTGTTCTTGCACTAGATGCAATAAGTTGATATTGATCCAATCCTGGAGAAACAGTCGGAAGCAGTTTTAGAACATAAGTGGCTGTTCTAGGGATATGATAACGGCTGCCTCTTTTAGGAGACGGTTATCATTCCAGGCTTCCAAGGTGACCTGGACGACAAGGAGGTTGTCAGAGTTATAGTTTTTCCCTCTGACGAGGGGCAGTATTTTGGACGGATGGTCCAAGGCAATACTGAGGGTGGCATGGCGCAGGATACTGATTAAGTTCAGTTGACGATACAGTCTAAGAAGTTTGGATTTGGAGTTCATTTATGAGCTAAGTCCCATCAGACATCCAGACATTCTAAGACAGGTATTGCTCATTTCGGGAGATGGCTTTCTCCGCGAATTTGAGATATAGAGAGACATAGAAAGAAACATCAAGGCGGATCCACTCACTGAGGCTATTCCTCGAACGCAATAGTTTCGCAAACGGATTTTGTGAAACTGGCTAGTAGGGGAGTTGGGTGTTCGGTATCACACGGGCTGTGAGTATGCGACATCGCAATAATTAGCCTTGAGTGCAAGTGGGAGATTGTTGGAGATAGTGCCCTCAGAGTCAATTATTGGATCACAGGCACGTGATTGCAATGATTAAGGGAGGACCTATCCCGGTAGGACAGTCTTGCTCGAGATGATAGTATGCTATCTGGTTTACCTTTATCATCGTGTACTGCTTTAGGTGACCTGACATGTCGCTATTGCACGTTGATAGAGCCCTTTGGATTCTTGCTTGACTGCCAGCAGTATGAGGGCGATCATATAAGTGAGAGCTGGAGTCTATAAGCACATCCTTAATAGGTCCCTAGTCGTGGGAGTTTCGAGACAGGGCATCGATTCTCCAGAGTAGACTAGTGTATACAGTCGAGACCCCGACGAGGGGCGGTGGCCGGTCTCACAAGCCACTGGTGTCAGTAGGTTCACCTAAGATGTATACAGGTGCTCATTGGGTTATGAGTACACCGGACAGGACTCGCCGGTAACATGCTAGTTGGTCTTATACCTGACGTCAGATAGCAGTTCCCAGGTGACATGTGTACAGGTTAGTTCATCGACCTGGGGATCGTCATTTGTCTCGTGTGAGTTCCCACTGTACTTTGATTACTACCCTACCACGGCTCAAAGGAGTCGTGCAAACAGGTTTTAGTTGGGTACAGTCCCGAGCCACATGGAGGCAGTGAGCGGATCTTCGGGGGTTTCGTCTCTCCCGGTATTGGGGGTGAGGTCACGCTGTGTCTAGGAGAGCCATTACACAAAGACCTTGGCCAAGGCAGGAGATTTACTGGTAGGTATTCCAGTAGTATCTCAGGGTGTTCTGGGCTACACTCCGACACGACTTGTACCGCTTTTAGGGGTCTGACTTTTACCAACCCCCTAGGCCCGCCATGCGATACTCATAGACGAACGGACCGGACTGTACGGATATTGTTACTGATAGGCTCAGTTGGGTGTCGGGGTGAGCTTCCTCATCGACGTCCCTTTTGGTCAATAGCTGGTGGCCCGTCACGTATTGGCTTATACCTCTGACGTGCTAGTGGTTAAATCCACAGCCATAGTATTGACGAGTCTTTAGAGTCCACCACACTTTCAGTTACTCAAGTTTCGGGCGAAACGCTGTAGAGGCCGTATGGAGATATGGCAGGGTCCGATCAGATACGTGCGGTATTGCACGGATCAGGATCGGACAGTGTTGTACTAGTGGCCGTATAGTTATATGGCAGGGTTCGATCAGATACGTGCGGTATTGCACGGATCAGGATCGGACGGATATTACTAGCCGGTTTTGGTTTAAGCCGGATCCTAGTTTAGTACAGTGTAGATTTTGTCTCATTGCATTTGTATCCGGACGGAATACAGATGCGGGTGTGTATGCACAGTATTGGGGTTTTCCTGTAATTTATTACGGGACCAGTTTTCTGGAGTTGCCAGTTCGCATTCCGTTCCGGCCGGTTCTTTCTTTGTTCTTTCCCGGCCGGACTTTTCCGATGGAGAGTGTTATTTGCAAGTTTGCAAATAACACATGGTGGGGGGTTCTATTGCATAAGGTGTGATATGATAAGCATCTTTGCTTTTCATGCTTTATTGTGATAAGATAGGATTAGGATTGATGGAAAGTTTTGTGATGATTATGTTTATGGTTATGGTCACCCTCCTCCTTTTACTACCATCACCTCCCTTCATGCTTCATAATTCCTTCCTCCACCATTTCTAAAGAAGTGAGATTATTATTGATGGTGGAGAAAAGAAAGAGAGAAGAAGAAAAGAGAAGAAAATGAGAGCTTCATCTTTGAGAGGAAGAAAAATGAGAGTGATTTATTTTGTGTATATCATTCTTCATCTCATTCCATTGCTAGAAAATTGAAAGCACCAATTTTCTATACACCATTCCTCCATCTATGGCAACCAACCCCAAAGTGAGACATACACTCTACACTATATTCCTACAGCAAATCTTGGACGCGTCGATTCGCCAGCTTCGCGCCCGAGTTGCCTTGGTATTGAGGTGGGAGCCCGTAAAAGTACCCGGCTTCGTGGTGCCCTTTCCGACGAGGAGGAAACGACCGGAGATCCCGCGAGGAGATCGGACTGGAGATGAAGACCGGAGGACTCGGATCAGTCGGTATATCTCTTCCCCTTCTCTTTGTAGTTAGCTAGATTTAGTTTAATGGCCCGATCCGGTTTTAGTGTGCGGTGGTGCCGTTTTGCCAAGTCCGCAAAAATTAAAGTTTATCACCGTTTCCGCGTTTGGCCGTCGGATTGACGGCCGGGGCGCCGCCGTGCACTTACAACTTTGTCATGACCCAAAATTTAGTTCGTGACCGGCACTTAAATCACGTCAGTCTGAAGGCGTAACGTAAATTAAGTAAGTAGAAGCCCAGAAATCTAAACCTTTCAAAAAAAGTAAGTGATGAAAACATTTTTAAAAACATTTGGAAACCATAAGTAAAAATCCTTAAACTTAATTTTATTTTCTTAAAAAATTTCGGCAGCACCTCCATTGTAAAAACTAGCCCCGAAACGGGTACAAACATAGAATATAAATAAAGCATCCCCAAACGGGAGCAAATTATGCCCAACGGCGGAAATAACCACCACAAGCATATATATGTATACGACGCCCAACAGCGAAGATGAACACAAAAGAATAATGTAAAGCAAGACATCAAACCCGCCAAGCGAACATATAACCCCTCGCTTTAAGTCTCACAACCACAAGTCTTGCTAACTCTTACTACATATACAAATACTAGTTTCTGATTGATGTAGTTGACCAGATACAACAGGAATAATAAATACAAGAGTGGCACGATCAAATATGTACCACCTACCAAAGCGAATCACCCAAAAGCAAGCTGTGTGCCAACGATACCGCTACTAATCCATGCGGTCAAACCTACAAGAACTGTGGCACAACGGGGGTGAGTTGCCAACTCGTGAGTAGAAAACATCATTAGGTAGAAATCGAATAAAACAACGATTCCTAGGTCAACTATATCATAAAGATAATACTATGATATTTAGGGTGACCGTATCTGCATATATGCCAACAATAATCAATGCCTGTATGCATGTGGATATCATCTATGTGTCCATCATTGACACAAACCATATCATGAAAACGTATATCTGTATGTATGAGGATATCAACTACGTGTTTCCATCAATGACACAAACCATATCATGAAAACGTATATCTGTATGTATGATGATATCAACTACGTGTATCCATCAACGACACAAACCATATCATGAAAACGTATATCTGTATGTACGAGGATATCAACTACGTGTGTCCATCAACGACACAAACTATATCATAAAAACGTATATATGTATGTATGAGGATATCAAGTACGTGTGTCCATCAACGAAACAAACCATATCATAAAAACGTATATCTGTATGTATGAGGATATCAATTACGTATGTCCATCAACGGCACAAACCATGTCATGAAAACGTATATCTGTATGTATGAGGATATGAACTACGTGTGTGCATCAACGACACAAACCATGTCATGAAAACGTATATCTGTATGTATGAGGATATCAACTACGTGTGTCCATCAACGACACAAACCATATCATGAAAACGTATATCTGTATGTATGAGGATATCAACTACATGTGTCCATCAACGAGACATCAAAATCATGGAACCTGAGTGTCCAACACCAACACTCGAAACATCATGAAAATCCGTGTCCAGCATCGACACGTAAATCCTCATACCTCAGGCACCGCATCCTCAGATCGACCCTCATATCTATCTCATCTCAGGCGCCGCATACTCTGATCGGCCCTCATATCCATCTCATGACTCCGGTCGGTATCCTCCGGATAACCGATGAGTCCAAATACTATCACCGATAGGTAGTGCTCCCTCTGCCAGGCTCATCGGCTACACTAAGAAAATCATTTCTTACCCCGGGGTACCATACCGGGTCCACTATGTACCCGCAGACGGTGCTTACCGCGCCTTGAATCGGTTTTCTAACACAAGTCTTAGAACATAGAAAACTCATGGTGGACGCACAGAAATATCATATCAAGAGAAACCGGGTTTTCAAAACAATGCATACTTTCTTGAAATATCCCCACGGTTCTCAAATCCATAAATCACATGAAATACGTATCTCAATGCGTAAATCCATGAAATATGATATATGCAACATAAAGCAGTAATACGAGCATATTAAGGGAAAACCGCTCTTTTAAATGAACCCAGTTTTTAAATATATCACGCGGTTCCCAATTTCTCTAAAATCAAATGCAACATCATATAAAGGTGTACATGTAGCTCTAACAAGATGTGTGTATATACATGTAAGTATATAAGTATGATGCATTTCATATGCGCAAAAGCACAAGAATCAACGTTTAAATGTCAATAATGATACAATACCACATAGGTGTATGTGTAGCTATAGAAAGATATGTCATGCAACATAGCATAATGATGTGAGCATAACAAGTATATCATGCAACATAGCATAATGATGTGAGCATAGAAATATATCATAGGATGATGTAGCAACTCTACTGTGTAAGTAACATAGCAATTATCGATGAAGAAAGTGTGTGAGCCGGCAAATCTGTGTAAGTGTAATATACGCATCATCGATAATGGTGTAGATGTACTAGCACAGGTATATACATATATATATAATAATAATAATAATAAAATGAGAATATCATGAACGTAGCAGCAAGTCAATCGTAAGCACAATGCTAATGGGTACGCGTATCTAATCCAACATATACGTAAAGGCTAAACTAAGCGGTGTAGACAGGGATTAAATATCTATAACCTATCCGATTCGGTGAATCTGTCAATCGGCATCCATGCTCACAACATCACGTACGGTACAATCCATTGTATGAAATCCTCTAATCAAGGGTATGGATCAATCATCGGGTAAAACTCATCATGTACGGTAATCCATCGTACGACGGCATTAAACAATTAAGGATTCTTTCAACCTATACAACAATGAGGGTACAGATCTAAGTCTCGTACGACTTATCACTCATCAATATCATAATAATATATAAATATCTCATTTTACCGATCTCAAAGCACATCCATATCAATCTTATCATATTCATTGATCTCATGTCATATCCTTATACATCTCATTTCATATCTCATCGTATACTCTTTTTATCACATTAATATCTCACATCAAGTCATCTTACATATGCAACTATCTTTTAGATCTTATGTTGTATTTATCGATCTCACATCACGCTACTACAATTCTCATACTTAGTCTCTTGCAACTACATATCGATATGTCGTGATTCACATTCACTTTCATATCATTATATATCAATTCGAGACATCATTTCTATCATATCATGTCAAAGAGCCATATCCCTATAGCTTTTATCTCATATCTCGATATATATATTCAATCATTCATATCATCTCTAACTAACTTTTTAACCATATCCGTAGTTTTCTAATATAGGTCCCTACGACTGCATTCTATAGATCGGTTTACATTCATAATTTGCGGGGGTGCTATACGCCATCCACCTAACTTCCCCCGTAGATATAAATCTACTCACTTGCGGAATTCCTTGTTCAGCCGTAGTCGATGCACTTCGTCATCTCGGAATCCAAGCGAAGGTACCTACAAATTAACACATATCGCCACCTATGAAAACCCAAATCCGGAAAACCGATAAGACACACGGTGCACTCTTAGGTTAGAACCTATAGCCTACACATGCAAAAATAACCAAACAATCCTCGTCGTTGACATACAAACATCAAACGACCAAATCTCATGACTAATTATCAAAACCAAGAATTCCAATATCGGAAAACATAACCCTGTAGGGTTCCTAGGCACACTAATGAAGTCTCACAAGGCATCAAACATGGCTAATTTAAATTTTATGAGTGCCGAGAAACCCTAACACGGATCGTTAACTAGATAATGAGGCGATGCGATGCAAGTAAACGAATTTTAACTAAAGGAAAGAAGCTACAACCTTTGTAGATCCGATCCTCCACGTCCTAGGCTCCGTGATGAGGTCCCTCCGCTGTCCAAATCAAATCCATGACTCTAGCATCGGCTTCATCGGAGAAAAGGGCGGACTCGGTCGTCGGTTCGATGCCGAAGATGATCTACGTCGAGGCATCACAAGATCAAGCTCCCACTTCACCAAGTCATGAAACTTGTGAAGAAAACACACTCTACTACTTGGCAAGGGGTAGAGGATGAAGAAATAGGAAGTGGGTAGACTTTAGAATTGGATTTCTCACTCATTTTCACTAGTTGCCATTGATGGTAGCTAGGTTTTCTTTCTTGCTCAAGATGAAGAAGAAGAAGAAGAAGAAGAAGAAAGATATGATAAGTGTTATTCTAAAAAGAAAATAAAAACAAAACTTATCATTTACTAACCTTGGTTGAGTGTAGAGAATAGACCATGGTTAGTTTTAATGGTTAGGGTTAAACATGAGACAAGAATGGTGGATTTGGTCAAAGCTTCATGAAGCTTCAACTAGCAAACAAAAACCCCACCATTCTTTCTTTATCTTTTCCAAAATAAGAATTATAAATAAATAGATAACAAAACCCTAATCATTAGTTTAACCATGGCTTAATTCTTTACACTTAACCAAGTAAACATGTATCATCAAACATGATACAATCAAGTGCACAAAAGTATATCACATATACAACTTGCACAATTCAAGTGAGAAAATCCATTTAAAGTGAACCAATACTAGTTAATGCAAAGTAATATATCAAATATATAATTATGCATTAAATCATTGAATCAATACTTGATTTAACGATCCGGTCATATCGCATATAACCGACTAATATCCAATGTATCGGTTTATCGAATCAATCCATGATTCGATAACTAGGTTATATCGCATACAACCAATCGATACATTCATCGCGAGAATGAAATACGGTATCACATACACGCATTATTCTCGGTCCTGCACATATTTCATATGCGCTCCTATTTCGTTTCGCTTGAGCCAGGAAACATCTGTGTAGGACTCTAAAGACTCGTCAATACGCCGGCAGCAGGTGATGATCATATCAAACACCCACAAGCCGCAAGCGGTCTGCTAAACGTAACGGCCACCCGGGTATTGAGCGATCAGAAGATCGACGAGCAAGCCCGCTCACACTCCTGTGAATCCAACCAGTAACACTTACCGTATAGTCCGGTCTGTTCGTCTGATATGTCACATATCTCGCCTAGGGGTGGTAAACGTCAGACCCCAGTAGCTTGATAAGTCATGCCGACGTGAGGTCCATAACATTCGTGAAACTACTGATAACTCTTACCAGTATATCACTGCAACCCTGGCCAGGGATTTCCTGTTATGGCCAGTCGAGCATAGCACAACATCAACCCCCAATATCCGGAGAGACGAATCCCCTCCTATCGCTCATTGCCTCCATGTGAATCGGGACTGTACCCAAAAACCACCAGTTTGCACAACTCAGTAGAGCCGTGGTAGGGTGGAAATCAAAGCACAGTGGGAGACACACAAGACTCTATGACGATCTCGGGTCAACAGACTAAGCTGTACCAGTGTCACCAGAGAACTGCCATCTGACGTGAGGTATAATACCATCTGGGAGTTCTCGGCGAGTCCGTTCAGTGTACCCAGTCTCCACTGAGCACCAGCATACCATCTCCGATGTCAAACACCAATGGATATGGGATCATCCATTGCCCATCACATGGGTCGAGAAGATATACGCTAGTCTACTTCGGAATATCGATGCCCCGTCTCGATATTCCCACGACTAGGAACAAAGAAAGATGTACTCATTGACTACCCAGGCCCCACTAGTATGATCTTCATTATAGTCCTGGAAGTCGAGTACACATCCTAAGGGCTTTATCAACATGTAATCAGAGAGACAGAAAGTATACATGTTAAGATAAAGAGCAACCAGATAGCGTACTATCATGTCGAGCAAGAAAGTCCTACCTATATATGTCCCAGCATCCACTACAATATACATCCAATGTACAGTAATGGCCTCTAGGGCATACATATAACTAACAATCTCCCACTTGCACTAGGGCCATCTGTAGCAGTGGTCGCAGTAACTAATACTCAACCATCCCATATGAGTCTCTCTCTGGGAAAAGGCCTTCGTGATTGGATCCGCCGTGTTGTCCTCTAAGTCTACTCTCCTAACCTCGATCACCCCGGAGATCAACTATCTCCATGATCAGGTGATGCTTCCTCAGAATATGTCTGGGTCTCTGATGGGATCGGGGTTCCTGGGCCAAAGCCACACTTCCATTGTCATACAATGGTAGGAACCTAGTTCATCTTATGAACCTATATACACCCAAACTTCCTCTTTGGTAGTATCTATAATAGCGATGTTACCAGCCTTTATCGTCTAGTTTGCCACGGTATCTAGCTTGGAACTCTTCCAACATACCGTCCCTTTACTGAGGGTAAAGACAATGCCTGCGACTGTCATTCAGTCGTCCTTATCACCCTGGAACCTTTCCAGTGATTCTCCCCAGGATCAACTGATACTATCTCACTATAATTAGTGAGAATCCTAACATCCATTTAGATCTATCATATAGACCCAAATCTCAGGATTTAGGAGGTATCATTTTGATCTTATATGGAGAATCTTTGTGATAAGAGGAGATCGACCGATCGTAGCATAGGAAACTCCTTTCCTATCAAGAGTATGTTATCCACGTACTCTACGAGGATCATTACCATACTCCATACTACCCTTTTGTAAATACAAGGTTCATCTACCATTTTGATGAAGTCAAACTCTTTGACTACCACATCAAAACAGATGTTCCAACTCCGCGAAGCCTGCTTTATCCTGTAAAGCAACTTGCACACGTTTCCGCTGCTCCCACTGTTTACGAAGCCCTCTGGCTGTGTTCTTATAGACGTTCTCTTCTAAATCAGTATTTAGAAAAACAGTCAGGGCACCCAACCACCAGATATCGTAGTCATGGTATGTAGCAATGTTATGTAGGATCCGGATGGGCTTAAGCATAGTCACTTTGAAAAGGTTTCATAATTATCCATGTCTGGTTGATGACTAAAACCTTTAATAAGCCTAGCTTTGAAAGTCTCAACTTTTCCATCTACACCAAGTAATCTTCTCAAGATATACTTGCTCCTGATGGGGATTTAACCCTTCAGACATAGCAACCAAAGTCCATACTTTGCTGGTGTACATGGATTCCATCTCAGATCGCTAAGCATCCAGCCATTCTTACAGAGTCCCTACTCTTGATGGCCTGCTCGAAACTAGTTGGGTCATCATCTCATGATGCATTCCTCGCTCCCACTGTCATTGAGAAACCGAGGTATCTCTCAGGCAGGTGAGGAACCCTACCAGATCGGCGGAGAGGCTGAGGTTCGTCGGGGACTATAGAATCCTTTGGTTCTGTCAAATCATCAGCTGCAGTTTTGTATAGCTGGAACCTTTCCAGTTCTACAGAACTGACCTTGCCTCGATTTTTTCCGGATTTTGCTTTTGACATAGGCCAGACAACCCCAAATCTTAATTCGCTTAAGAGATAGGCTTTTCCCATACCATATCTCATATGGAATGTTAGGCAGTGATCTGATTCGAACCTAATTCAATAGGTATGCAGCTTCTCAAGCGCATAACTCCCAGAAGGAAATAGGAAACTCAGTAGTACTCATCATAGAGCACACCATATCTAATATTGTGCGATTGCTCCACCCCGATACACCGTTGTGCTGTGGTGTATTCAGAGGAGTAACACTGAGAGTGAATCTCATTCTTCTTTAGAATAGTCCAGGAATTCTATGCACAAGTATTCTCCTCCCTGATCTCATCATGGGACATAATACTTATACCCAGTTATTGGTTCTCTACTTCTGACTTATATTCTGTGAATACCTCAAAAGCTTCGGACTTATGTTTCAACAGAAACATATGACTGAATCTTGAGAGATTATCAGAGAATATAATGAAGTATAAAGAACCAGTCCTGGCATGTGTAGACAGGAGACCTTATATACATCATCATGTAACAGTCCCAAGAGTTTACTAACTCTTTCTCTGTTTCTAATAAACAGAGCTATGGTCATCTAATCTTTGTGACATGACTGGCAAGTTTCACAAGATGTAAATTCAAACTGATTTAAATATGCATCTATAATGTAACTTCAGCCAGTCGGGTCGCATTGATGTGACCTAGTCTACAATGCTTCAAGAAGGATTCGTTCATTTCTGAACTCTTCCTCTTGTGTGTGTTCTGTATACTAGGAACTGTAGTTTGATTTAGAATGTCAATTCTTTTAGATAACGTGCCTGAACCGATCAACTTTTGATATAGGAAATGTTCAAAACATTATCCAACAATACAAAATTTTATCATTTCTTTAATAAATAAAGAGATTGATATGATTTTGTATATCAGGTTCAGTATCTAATAGCATTTGTTCAGAATCAATGTATTGGTAATACAGGGTGACAGTAACCAACAGACTTGGCTGCAACACTTGCCCCGTTTTCTTTCTCATGAAACTTATCACTCGTTCTCAGTTTTCTACCTTTCGGTAGCCCTATGTAACAGATTACATATCTGGGATCCTTATCCGGTATCAAATACTCAGGATGCAGAGAATACTGAGAAACAGTTCTTTATAATGAACATACTCGAAGGAGATGCATCATATGCACTTTCTTCGTTTGGGCGGCATAGGAAATCTGGTATTCCCCTATTTCCTGCTCTGTCTTATAACAATTATAAGTTGGAGCGGGACCAACGTTCCCCAGCTCAGTATAACAAGTGGGTTCGGTCAATTCATCCATATTATTATCTTGATTAAGGCGTGATATGGTCGCTACCTGGAGAGAGAGAGAAGAAAACACTCTGCGTGCGCTCTTGCAAGATTAGATTGGTTATATATTTTATCTAATCAGGATGGCTCCCACTGTTTTTATCAAATCTTCCTTCAAACCCTAAAAGGAAAGACTAGCCGGGATTAATTACACTCTACAAGTTCGCCAATCTTTCAGCCAGGCCAGTGTCGGTACTTTGAGGGAGGTTCCCCGTGCTTTCGCACGGACCTAATTACACTAAACCTCGTTTTCCCAGAGGCGTAACCCCGTTGACACCTTTCTAGACACCTACTTGATCGGCTAATTGCAAAGTGCAAAACTCTCCCAGGTGTAACAATTACTCACAGTGGGTATCGGGATCCAACTATCATATAGAAGGTATGCAATCTCATTGCAAATTTCAACACTTGAAACTCCCGATAAAGGTTTTTACCCCTAGCACCTATGACCTTAACTATGGTCAACAAATCATAAGCACTAGTCAAGTTCTACCCGTCATTTCGTAATTAATTAGACCCACCCACATGACCCTTAACTAAGGTCAACAAAGTCACGCGACTGTCCTAACTAATCGCATCATATGCGGTGTAGGAAGACATCACTTAGCTACCGTACACTGTGCCTTGACTATGGTCAACAAACACAGCACGAATACTAAGTACTCTACTTCCTAAAATGACGGAGGGTTGCGAATGGTTTTTATGAAAACCATTAATGCTTTGAACTTGATCTCGTTGCGGAATCAAATGGTTTTTAAATGGAATGTTTTTGAGGCTTTTTCTAGTTTTGCTAAAGGGGTCACTCCCGGTGAAGGGATCGTTGGCCCTTTCCTCATCGAATGAGGTGCGGGATATATCATATATATCACTGTGCAAAGCAGAAACTATAGAAGCAATCAAAAGACAAACCGAGTGATGTAGCATCTGTCAGTTATTGCTAAAGGAGTCACTCCCGGTGAAGGGATCTCGGTCCTTTCCTTATCGAATAAGGTGCAGGATGTTCTACAAGGAACACCGCGATGCAAAGCAAGAACTGTAGCTACCTGTTTTATTTTGAAATTCGATTCCACAACATCAATTAGGTTTATTTTAATTCATTAATCTCATTAATGAATATCCCATCATTTAAATTACCTAAACATCACAGATAAATATGACTTACACTTATGCCATCCGCATTCGCCTCGATGTCCCCTCGTGCACCGTTAGGTTAGGTAACTAACGGCAGAGCGGGGCAGGGCTAGCGCGGGTGTAAAACATAAGTAACGTCTATATAATATATCATATATACTATATATATTATATCTATCACAGAACATCACATGATCGCATCACAGATAACGCAGCAGAAAATATCATATGAAATATTGGATATACTAGGACGTCCGTGTTTTCAATACGAGCCAGTATAAAACACGGATTCCACGGTCGTGATGAATAGCCAATCCCACACTCCTAGACCCCTACGAGAGCGGCAAGCAACCCTACCAATTCTAGGGTTAGGAGACCCGGACTCGACTCCTCGAGTTGGTCTCCCACTGGACCGTAGAACCCGGTTACTTGTGCTCCCCTCTTTGGGTCTATCCTAATGCGGAAAAGTAAATAATATACAAATGGTGACAACATCCGCAACCTGGAAGTGCCCCAATAAAAGAATATTACATACAAGTTTTTACATGAATGAAAATGAAAAACACTCATCTCACATAAAAACCCCCCGGCTATTCGAACACGACGATCCAATATAACATATCCAGCAACACATAACATCACATGTCATCAACGTAAGTAAACATGCGTATCCCAATTGTCGTTGACATATAGCAACGAAACCGGCGATATCACATATTACACTTACGGTCACAGAAAAGAAAGTGTAAAACTACAACAGTTGGAATCCGCAATCTCTTTAGACATCGCATGCCTAATCAAATGAAATACTTAGACACCGCATGCCTAACAATTATAAACCCCGCATTTTAGTCTCATTATCGAAAACACTTTTCAATATCAAGTCGGGCAATTCAACAAGATTCCCGAAAAACTGATCGAATGCTCGTCGCAAACTTTAGTAGGCGGCCGCACCCCTGATACCGTCGACGAAGTGCACCAAGGCGGAACACCGCTGCCGCGAGCACCCGGACGGATGCTTTCGGCGACGGGGTTATCCTACAGTCACTTGGTCGGGGCTATGGAGTGAAGCTGTCTATTAAGTTTACCCGGCGAGTATCCGCGTACACTACGTGATTGCGACGGACTTTTGATCACATCAAAATTCCGTGGCAACCGATCAAGTGAGACTAAACTGCTATGTTTATAACATTCATCCAGTCATCTCATAACTATTTGCGAATTCCAAGTATTGTATCACATTCCAGATAAATAGAAAATGTTAAACCTTCCGATCGAACAATCGAACACCCAAGTTTTCCCGATACAGCTCAACACATGAAATAAGTCTAACAACATTCAGTTCGTGCCTAAGTACCTGTCACGACCCGAAAGAGCACGTGACTGGCCCTTGAACCACATGAAGCCTATAGGACTCCATCTGATCCAAGTAAGCCAAAAGCCCAGAAATCTAAAACCATTTTTGAGAATAAGTAAAGAAAACTGGTTTAAAGAAGTGAAGAAATACAGGTTTGAAATCAAGGTTTTTAAATAACTAAGCCGAAGGTACGTTTTGAAAATAATAAAGTCTTTTCTAAAAATTTCGGCAGAGTTTCTTTTGAAAAACTGGCCCCGAATAGGGTACAACAAGTATAACAATATGTATGCAATGATAATGGCATCCCCAAACGGGAGCTAGCTCTTCGTCAATCGACGGTCACAACCACATATGCAGCAATAATATACAACGCCTAGTGGCGAGGATCAAATCCAAAGAAAACTCAAAAGCAATAAGAAAAAAACGCAATACTACTAAGCGCGACTCTAAGGTCGAAATAATACATCACTAGTCTAGGTCTGAAACAATACAAGTTTTGGTTGATGGAAATTCTAGATACAATGAAATAAATAAATACAATGGTGGTTCTTGATGCGAAAGAATCCACCTACCAAAGCAAGTCACCCGCAAGAAGAAAGTGTGCCAGAAATGCCGCAATAGAACCTGTACGGCAGAACCTGCAAGAACTGTGGCACAACGGGGGTGAGTTGCCAACTCGTGAATAGAAACATCTACAAGCAGAAACCGAATGCAAGACATAAACCTAAGTCAACGATCAATAATATAATCCACAAGAGTACATCTAAGTGTAATAGGGTGGCAAGGTAACATCTAATCATGTATGTAGTGCCAGGTACTCAGGTAATCACATGTCATCAGTGTAAGGTATGTCTGCATGAAGTAACCATGAAGAAATATCAATGATATCAATACACATATATTAGCGTCCCATACCACTAATATTGGTGTAAGGGTATATATAACAGCGCCCTCATACCCTGTTATATATACAAATAAAGTATGATCAATGTAAAACCAGTCTGTATATGATCCAAGTCTGTATATGATCCAAGTCTGTATATAATCCATGTCTGTATGTATGTGGAACCCGTCCACTCGTCACCCACTGACGATAAGCATCAAGTATGCAAGTATGAGGATATAAACAATATCATGGAAAAACATCATGAAAACCCGTGCCTAGCATCGACACGTAAATCCTCATCCATATGGGGCTCCGTCGGCGGTATCGGCCCTCGGCCCCCGGCAGTACGAGTCAACCCATGTCCATATCTGGGCTCCGTCTGCGGTATCGGCCCTCGGCCCCCGGCAGTACGGGTCAGCCCATCTCTCGACTGCGGCCGGTATCCTCCAGATATCCGCCGAGCTCAAATACAATCACCGGTAGGTACTCGCCCGCCTCCAGGCTCAATCGGCAAACCCATCGATAATCTCGCCGAGGGGAACCATACCGGGCCCACCACGAACCCGCAAACGGATCATCACCTCCTCGAATCGGGTTTCAAGCACACGTCTCAGCACCGAGAAAACGCGTGGTGGACGCACCGAAATATCATATCACGAGGTACCGGGTTTTCATAAAAGTGCATCTTTTCTTAAATAACCCCACGGTCCTCAAAAACCAGAAATCACATGAAAATCCAACATCAGGAAGTAAATCCAATGCGATGTGCTATGCAGTCAATCCATGACGTATGCGACATGTAAAGAACAGTAATCATATCGGAAATCATGCAATATGGAATAGTAATGTGCATATGTCGAAGGAAGAATCATCTCATGAATGCAATAGTACTACAGTGTAGTGGCATGGCAATTATCGATGATGAAGTGTGTGAGCCGGCAAATAGTGTACGTGGAACATACGCATCATCGATAATGGTGCTGGTGTCCTAACAGCATGATAATAATATAGCGATGAACATATGCCAGCAATGCGAATAGCATGAAGATGCAGAAATCTAGTAGTCAACACTACAGTGAAGTATCTACTATGCAACTACACCTAAGTATCAGGTCAAACAGGAGGGGTAGGTGTGGAAACCACCTAAATCTGAGTCGGTATATATATAAAGATATATAGTCGGTGATCTCGCCTCAATGTCATATCATAAGATATCCTCGAGTTATGAGTGCGGATCTATCATCAATATCGGCACGTACGGTAAATCATCGTACGGCATCCCCAAAAGCTGGGTAGGGGTCAACATCTCACTGTCTCATCACATAACAGATATCACCATCATCAGAACATATAGTCTGGAGTACTACTCTATGTCTAGTACAAAACGGTAACATCAGTAAAGTATGCATGCGGGGATAAACACATATCCCAAGCCCGCAAGAATCACAAGTCATATCCCACATATGAATCGTATCAAATCACCGATCCCAGGGCACCAAGCCCACATCATCGACTCATCTCCAAAGTCATCACATATCATCAATCATAGTGCAAGTACAAGTGATAAGCAAGGGTGTGTGTATAGGTGTAATTCTATCCTAGGGTTCGCGACTATGAACTGCACTAGTCACTTCTAACCCTGTACTATCCATAATACACCTAATATCACGATAACTACATAATAATCTATCTACGGACTGCGGGGGTGCTATACGCCATCCACCCGACTTCTCCCTGTAGATATAATCTACTCACCTTGCTTCTCGTGTGCCAAAGCCGATGTCGCTATCTTCACCTCCTTTGCCTCAACATCACGCGGGGTACCTACAAGTATATCACAATGCTAAAGCACATGAAAATCACATTGGAAACCAAAATAGCACACGCTACCCGCATAGGTAAAAACCTATCGACTCGCATGTAAACACAATCAAAATCCACTTGTCGTTGACGTCCAAACGCCACCCGACAGGAATGAATCACCAAATACCAAAATCCATGCTAAAACAAGTCCCAAATTATACACCAACATAGGAAAATCAACCCAGATTTCACCCTAGATGGAATCAGTCAAAACTAGACATACTCAGGGTCAAAACTAGAGGAAATGGGGGCATGCACAGAAAACGAGGCAATTCCTTAAAATACCTTATTTTAGAATTTTCCATAATTTTTCCCCATTTATCTGTATTTAATTATACCAGAATATTAAAATATTCATTAAAATAATATTAAATTATAAAATTTCCCAAAAATCATATTTTATTATTTTGAAGACGTTACAATCTACCCCCCTTAAAGAAATTCGGTCCCCGAATTTAAATTTAAACCCCCAAATACTAAAATATTTCAATACAAATTCCAAGTCATCGGGGCTCCGAAATCATCTATACAAAAAACATCATAGCGCAATGCATGCGCATGAGTACTGAGCAGATAACTCAAAAGCAACACTCCATCAAGCATCCGCAATCATCGGAGTTATGGTAACGACACAATGTCAAATCCAATACAAAATCAATATGATATGGACCAAGACTATACATGTAGACACCCAATCTATACATGTAATTAGCTGATGCAACTGTATGCCAAATCTTTTTAAGTCGCTGTGCGATGCGCGTAACACTGCACAGTGGCGGACGTTTCTCATAAGAAAATAACTATATATGTGTATATATATCCTTTGTTTAATAAGCACGTTCCACCATTTTGAAAATAATCAGAAGGGTTTCCTTGTTTTTAAAACGTTTTGTGTCATATCGGACACGTAGGTATATACTGAGACTATAGCTCGCTTTTCGGAAATCCCTTCGATAACTATCGATGCATGCAAAATATATCCAGGCACTGTCCACTAACTAGTCCTGCTCAGTATGAAAGCAAATATCCCACATCATAAAAATGTACTGCTCCAAAAGGAATAAATTCCAAAAATGCACATAACACCACCCTGTGCGTCTGACGCGCACGGAAATCAAAATCCATATATGCGCTAAACATGTGCACAAAACAACATCTAGGTGCAACGGGTGTGCACGAAGCATCTGTCATAGACAACATGTGTGCCTGACAGCCAAAACAGGTGCATCTGAAATGCACGAAGAATCTCGATTTAGTGCATCTGGTGTGCCCCAAAATCGTATCTCAAAACATGCGCCCAACATGCGCGAAAATCCAAATCGGTGCATCCATCATGCACGAATGAAAATCTAGACCCTGCGCACTCAATATGCACGGAATCACAAAATCCAATAGCAACGTCGAATATGCGTAAGTCAAACCCCAAAGCACGGAGTGCAAGAATCCACATCAATATCACAATCAAAATCGACATACCGAAAGGCATCAAATCGAAGTCAGGTGCAATCGTAATGCACAAAATATAAATCCGGTGCAACAAAGGCACGAAATATAAATCTGATGCGATAAACGCAAGAAACATAAAACTGGTGCGACAAATGCACGAAGTATAGAACTGGTGCATCCCATGCACAAATACCAAGCAATAACTCAAATACGTAAGCAGCAACACCAAGTGTATCCAGATATGAAGAAAATCATAAACGTGTGCAGCTGCGGGCACAAAACACATATCGATGCACTACAGGTACATATAAGCTATACCGAGTGCAAAATCAAAACACTAAAATTACATGAAACTCTGCTGGAAACGTAAATCAAATCACCAGCATAAAATAGGCATGAAATCGCAATCAACAGCTCAAGAGTAATAACTATGTACAAGGTATAAATACCCAGTAGGTGCAACCATGGTGCACAAAATCAAATATCATGAAACTCAGTCATCAAAACTAAATCATGCAAACAGAACGCCCAAAATACCGAAATCCAAAATGACGGATACGTGATAATCGAATCACAAAATCACAAATCATAAATACCGTCGTCGGTAGTTCCTCCTTCAAGGTCGAGAAGGAGTCGGTGCAATCCACTGCTAGCAGCGCAGGATATCTACCTGCCTCTTGCTCACGATCTGGCGTCCTCTGGCTCTCTGGGTCCTTATCTTCTCCGTGGATTTCCAATCTCACAGTCAACCGGCTCATCGGCCCTGTCAGATGTGCTAACGGGGACGATTCCGTTCTGGCACTTCTCTGGTCACCTCTCGGTCAAACCTCACGACCACTCGTAAAGCAGCATATCACTGGCGTCGGCCTCTGGCTCTCTGAAAGCACGTCACACATCTGATCCTGGGTGCAATCATCATGGCAGCAATGTCCTGGAAGGGATCCTGCTCAAGGTCTCTTCCAAGCATGCCAATGCCGATCTGTGCAGAGGCTGGCCTTCCTGCACAACCTCTTCTCGCTCAAAAGACACCTGTGTCCTCAGCACAATATTTTCTCAGAAACTGGTCACATCCCAACGTCTCTGTAAGCATATCAGGTCTCTAGTCTCGACGGGAAGCAATGACAGCTCGTCAGTGTCTCACACGAACCTCTTGTTCCACCTGTATCTATCGCCGTCCATTATGGCGTCATGCTAAGCTACGATGCACCGCACTGTTCTCGGCCGCAGTCAATCTGAAGTCTCTCGTACGGACTCGAAATCGCGTACTCTGTAGCTTCATCATTCCGTAGAAGATGTCAGGCCGAACTGGTCCTCGGGAACACGTCCCAACCATCGGAGGAATACTTATCACTCGTCCGTCCTTGGTCAATCCGCAACGCATCTGGGTAAGTTCCTTTATCCGAACTTAGTCGACTACCCCGTCGACAATGCCGAACTCTGTCCTGCTGGGTGTGCGCAATACGACCACTCCTGGTCTAGGTCTTCTCGTATCGTACTCCAGAAAGGTCTTGTCGAGGTTCCTTCTCAAATCTCAAACCTGCCGAAATGCCCGGAAGTCGTCATCCGATGCTGAAGCTAAAGCTCATTCCGGAACGGCTGCATACATATTGCGCTTCTTTCTGGAAGATCTATCCACATACCACGCCTCGGGGTGCGTATCACATCTCTGATGTCAGCGGAGTGGGACGTCATCTCGTCGAAATATCTTGCGAACTCTTTTCTTCACTCTGCGTCAATGTCGACTGATTCGGACTCGTCTCATCATGGCTGCATGTACTGTGCTCCAACGGCTATGCTCGCATCTGGAGTCTCCCAAGCAGTGTCCCATCACGATATCCGAAGATGTCGAACCATCCGATCGACTCGCCAGATCCTCATAATCCCCCAAGAGCTCACATCTCGGGTACAGTTTAATAGTATCGAGTACATGCCACAGCGTCGGTGGTCCAGCCGTAGAAGGGCAAACCCAAGCCTCACTAATGGCGCCGAGGAACCGCCGCAAACCCGAAGGTTCAAAGGCTTTCACACGGTCATTAAGTCGAGTTAGGGTTTCATTCTTCTAGAGGGTCCATAGAATCACCTGCATGTCTTTCCGTATACTTTAAACTTGGAAAATAAGTTCCTGTCATTCGATCGTCTCTATCGACTCTCAACGAACCTACGTGAAGTCGTCTCTATCTGGAATCGATCCACCTGATGACTCGCATCGGGTAAGCAAACTCACCACACGTCCTAGTCATTCATCCTCGGTGACTAGCGACTCGCTATCATAACTCCAAGAACATGCTCATGCTGCAGTAGCTCCAACCATCTGGGCGATATCTCGTCATTTGCAGTAGCAACTGGCTCATACGCCTGTACGCCGAACAACGCCTCAATCCTCCAAGAAAAGCAATACATAAGCGGTCATCTCTGAGTCGGTCTGCTCTAGATCTGAGTAAGACTCTCCACATTGGAAATCTTCAACTCATCTGGGCCCGCTCTGGCGCAAAATCGGACGAATCACCTTCGTCTCTCAAATCGGGTAGACTAGCTATCATCAGTCGCATGACTGCCCGAAAGCTCCGGCAATCTCAGCTCGTAAGCTCCGAAAGCAACATCCTGTCAATCTCAGCCACAGCTGGTCCATCTGTCTGCACGGTAGGCGACATCACAATCTCTGAGGTATGCTGTACATCAACAGTCTTCTCTCAACTGGCAGCTCTAACAATGGCCCGATCATCCGGTGCAAGACCAAGCACTCGCCTCCACTAGAGGTCACAATCACCAACACTAACTCGAGACGTTCCCATGTCACCAGAAAACACAATGGTCGGCCCTCGTACCAAACGAGCTCACACCGGCCGTAACCCTAGCAGCAGCCCAAACTGCGCTCAAACATGGCGACAGGAACCTCAGTCGAGTATCAAAGAGAGCACATCAATGGCAAGAAAGGAAACAACAGATCCAAAGTGGATACATGATCATAGGAAGGAACAGCATCAATGGAGGTATGATCATGAAACTAATAGAATCGGGGATCTCAAATGGATGTATAATCCAGGATATGAAGAGAATCACTGATCTCGAAAGTATGTACATCCTATGGTTCCTTAAGCGGAGTGGCGTGTCGTAAGTATGCCGCGGAACATACCAACGGTACGTCACTCTACTTTAGTCACCTAATCCATCAACCAAGGGTCATCCTAATACGACGAATGTTCGGGTCGAATACCCCCTCGACCAAGTCTAAGTTCCGTAAGGTCAAGCCTAAGTTTCGTATATAAACAACGCCCTAGGCTCCACATAGTCAAACTCAGACTCGAACCAAGGTCAACCTAGCGCTCTGATACCAACTTTGTCACGACCCGAAAGAGCACGTGACTGGCCCTTGAACCACATGAAGCCTATAGGACTCCATCTGATCCAAGTAAGCCAAAAGCCCAGAAATCTAAAACCATTTTTGAGAATAAGTAAAGAAAACTGGTTTAAAGAAGTGAAGAAATACAGGTTTGAAATCAAGGTTTTTAAATAACTAAGCCGAAGGTACGTTTTGAAAATAATAAAGTCTTTTCTAAAAATTTCGGCAGAGTTTCTTTTGAAAAACTGGCCCCGAATAGGGTACAACAAGTATAACAATATGTATGCAATGATAATGGCATCCCCAAACGGGAGCTAGCTCTTCGTCAATCGACGGTCACAACCACATATGCAGCAATAATATACAACGCCTAGTGGCGAGGATCAAATCCAAAGAAAACTCAAAAGCAATAAGAAAAAAACGCAATACTACTAAGCGCGACTCTAAGGTCGAAATAATACATCACTAGTCTAGGTCTGAAACAATACAAGTTTTGGTTGATGGAAATTCTAGATACAATGAAATAAATAAATACAATGGTGGTTCTTGATGCGAAAGAATCCACCTACCAAAGCAAGTCACCCGCAAGAAGAAAGTGTGCCAGAAATGCCGCAATAGAACCTGTACGGCAGAACCTGCAAGAACTGTGGCACAACGGGGGTGAGTTGCCAACTCGTGAATAGAAACATCTACAAGCAGAAACCGAATGCAAGACATAAACCTAAGTCAACGATCAATAATATAATCCACAAGAGTACATCTAAGTGTAATAGGGTGGCAAGGTAACATCTAATCATGTATGTAGTGCCAGGTACTCAGGTAATCACATGTCATCAGTGTAAGGTATGTCTGCATGAAGTAACCATGAAGAAATATCAATGATATCAATACACATATATTAGCGTCCCATACCACTAATATTGGTGTAAGGGTATATATAACAGCGCCCTCATACCCTGTTATATATACAAATAAAGTATGATCAATGTAAAACCAGTCTGTATATGATCCAAGTCTGTATATGATCCAAGTCTGTATATAATCCATGTCTGTATGTATGTGGAACCCGTCCACTCGTCACCCACTGACGATAAGCATCAAGTATGCAAGTATGAGGATATAAACAATATCATGGAAAAACATCATGAAAACCCGTGCCTAGCATCGACACGTAAATCCTCATCCATATGGGGCTCCGTCGGCGGTATCGGCCCTCGGCCCCCGGCAGTACGAGTCAACCCATGTCCATATCTGGGCTCCGTCTGCGGTATCGGCCCTCGGCCCCCGGCAGTACGGGTCAGCCCATCTCTCGACTGCGGCCGGTATCCTCCAGATATCCGCCGAGCTCAAATACAATCACCGGTAGGTACTCGCCCGCCTCCAGGCTCAATCGGCAAACCCATCGATAATCTCGCCGAGGGGAACCATACCGGGCCCACCACGAACCCGCAAACGGATCATCACCTCCTCGAATCGGGTTTCAAGCACACGTCTCAGCACCGAGAAAACGCGTGGTGGACGCACCGAAATATCATATCACGAGGTACCGGGTTTTCATAAAAGTGCATCTTTTCTTAAATAACCCCACGGTCCTCAAAAACCAGAAATCACATGAAAATCCAACATCAGGAAGTAAATCCAATGCGATGTGCTATGCAGTCAATCCATGACGTATGCGACATGTAAAGAACAGTAATCATATCGGAAATCATGCAATATGGAATAGTAATGTGCATATGTCGAAGGAAGAATCATCTCATGAATGCAATAGTACTACAGTGTAGTGGCATGGCAATTATCGATGATGAAGTGTGTGAGCCGGCAAATAGTGTACGTGGAACATACGCATCATCGATAATGGTGCTGGTGTCCTAACAGCATGATAATAATATAGCGATGAACATATGCCAGCAATGCGAATAGCATGAAGATGCAGAAATCTAGTAGTCAACACTACAGTGAAGTATCTACTATGCAACTACACCTAAGTATCAGGTCAAACAGGAGGGGTAGGTGTGGAAACCACCTAAATCTGAGTCGGTATATATATAAAGATATATAGTCGGTGATCTCGCCTCAATGTCATATCATAAGATATCCTCGAGTTATGAGTGCGGATCTATCATCAATATCGGCACGTACGGTAAATCATCGTACGGCATCCCCAAAAGCTGGGTAGGGGTCAACATCTCACTGTCTCATCACATAACAGATATCACCATCATCAGAACATATAGTCTGGAGTACTACTCTATGTCTAGTACAAAACGGTAACATCAGTAAAGTATGCATGCGGGGATAAACACATATCCCAAGCCCGCAAGAATCACAAGTCATATCCCACATATGAATCGTATCAAATCACCGATCCCAGGGCACCAAGCCCACATCATCGACTCATCTCCAAAGTCATCACATATCATCAATCATAGTGCAAGTACAAGTGATAAGCAAGGGTGTGTGTATAGGTGTAATTCTATCCTAGGGTTCGCGACTATGAACTGCACTAGTCACTTCTAACCCTGTACTATCCATAATACACCTAATATCACGATAACTACATAATAATCTATCTACGGACTGCGGGGGTGCTATACGCCATCCACCCGACTTCTCCCTGTAGATATAATCTACTCACCTTGCTTCTCGTGTGCCAAAGCCGATGTCGCTATCTTCACCTCCTTTGCCTCAACATCACGCGGGGTACCTACAAGTATATCACAATGCTAAAGCACATGAAAATCACATTGGAAACCAAAATAGCACACGCTACCCGCATAGGTAAAAACCTATCGACTCGCATGTAAACACAATCAAAATCCACTTGTCGTTGACGTCCAAACGCCACCCGACAGGAATGAATCACCAAATACCAAAATCCATGCTAAAACAAGTCCCAAATTATACACCAACATAGGAAAATCAACCCAGATTTCACCCTAGATGGAATCAGTCAAAACTAGACATACTCAGGGTCAAAACTAGAGGAAATGGGGGCATGCACAGAAAACGAGGCAATTCCTTAAAATACCTTATTTTAGAATTTTCCATAATTTTTCCCCATTTATCTGTATTTAATTATACCAGAATATTAAAATATTCATTAAAATAATATTAAATTATAAAATTTCCCAAAAATCATATTTTATTATTTTGAAGACGTTACAGTACCAACGGTCCAGCCGTAGAAGGGTTAAGCCAACGCCTCACATGTGGCACGCCGTACTACCCCAAACCCAATGGTTCAAAGGGCAGTTCAAGACGGTCACATAATCGAGTTAAGGTTTGTTGTCTTCTAGAGGGTCCATCGCGTTACTTGCACTACTTAGAACGTCGTTAAACTACGGAAAAATCCAACAATTGGAAATTTCCCGGCAGGGGAGAAATTGGGTATTTATATCCGGTCGAACTTTTTAACATATTCTAAAATTACCCGGAAAAACACACTGACAAAATTAGACAATCCGATCGAAACATCGAGTCCCCAATACAACCCAGAAAATTCAACTCTTGAATAAATATTAAAAATTCCCAGGAAAACCAGCACTGTTAAGTAGGAGTTACTGTGCAAACTTCAACGCATAAAACGACAAACAGGCCGCGGAACCGCCGCACGAGCCATGCTCGTGCCGCGGAACCGCGGCGCCTTGATGGAATTAGGGCATCGAAATTTACAGTAACTCTTAGATATTCCTGCATATTTTTAATTCTCAAAAAACCACGAATTTCAAAAATGTACAGAGAGCACTTTTGGGTTTGGGTTTTGATTCGATCGGACTTCTAATTCCGTCTACGCATCGCCTAAGGCTCTAGTTAGGCTCTGATACCACTATAGGGTTCCTAGTCACACTAATGAAATCTCACAAGGCATCAAACATGGCTAATTTAAATTTTATGAGTGCCGAGAAACCGTAACACGGATCGTTAACTAGATAATGAGGCGATGCGATGCAAGTAAACGAATTTTAACTAAAGGAAAGAAGCTACAACCTTTGTAGATCCGATCCTCCACGTCCTAGGCTCCGTGATGAGGTCCCTCCGCTGTCCAAATCAAATCCATGACTCTAGCATCGGCTTCATCGGAGAAAAGGGCGGACTTGGTCGTCGGTTCGATGCCGAAGATGATCTACGTCGAGGCATCACAAGATCAAGCTCCCACTTCACCAAGTCATGAAACTTGTGAAGAAAACACACTCTACTACTTGGCAAGGGGTAGAGGATGAAGAAATAGGAAGTGGGTAGACTTTAGAATTGGATTTCTCACTCATTTTCACTAGTTGCCATTGATGGTAGCTAGGTTTTCTTTCTTGCTCAAGATGAAGAAGAAGAAGAAAGACATGATAAGTGTTATTCTAAAAAGAAAATAAAAACAACACTTATCATTTACTAACCTTGGTTGAGTGTAGAGAATAGACCATGGTTAGTTTTAATGGTTAGGGTTAAACATGAGACAAGAATGGTGGATTTGGTCAAAGCTTCATGAAGCTTCAACTAGCAAACAAAAACCCCACCATTCTTTCTTTATCTTTTCCAAAATAAGAATTATAAATAAATAGATAACAAAACCCTAATCATTAGTTTAACCATGGCTTAATTCTTTACACTTAACCAAGTAAACATGTATCATCAAACATGATACAATCAAGTGCACAAAAGTATATCACATATACAACTTGCACAATTCAAGTGAGAAAATCCATTTAAAGTGAACCAATACTAGTTAATGCAAAGTAATATATCAAATATATAATTATGCATTAAATCATTGAATCAATACTTGATTTAACGATCCGGTCATATCGCATATAACCGACTAATATCCAATGTATCGGCTTATCGAATCAATCCATGATTCGATAACTAGGTTATATCGCATACAACCAATCGATACATTCATCGCGAGAATGAAATACGGTATCACATACATGCATTATTCTCGGTCCTGCACATATCTCATATGCGCTCCTATTTCGTTTCGCTTGAGCCAGGAAACATCTGTGTAGGACTCTAAAGACTCGTCAATACGCCGGCAGCAGGTGATGATCATATCAAACACCCACAAGCCGCAAGCGGTCTGCTAAACGTAACGGCCACCCGGGTATTGAGCGATCAGAAGATCGACGAGTAAGCCCGCTCACACTCCTGTGAATCCAACCAGTAACACTTACCGTATAGTCCGGTCTGTTCGTCTGATATGTCGCATATCTCGCCTAGGGGTGGTAAACGTCAGACCCCAGTAGCTTGATAAGTCATGCCGACGTGAGGTCCATAACATTCGTGAAACTACTGATAACTCTTACCAGTATATCACTGCAACCCTGGCCAGGGATTTCCTGTTATGCCCAGTCGAGCATAGCACAACATCAACCCCCAATACCGGGAGAGACGAATCCCCTCCTATCGCTCATTGCCTCCATGTGAATCGGGACTGTACCCAAAAACCACCAGTTTGCACAACTCAGTAGAGCCGTGGTAGGGTGGAAATCAAAGCACAGTGGGAGACACACAAGACTCTATGACGATCTCGGGTCAACAGACTAAGCTGTACCAGTGTCACCAGAGAACTGCCATCTGACGTGAGGTATAATACCATCTGGGAGTTCTCGGCGAGTCCGTTCAGTGTACCCAGTCTCCACTGAGCACCAGCATACCATCTCCGATGTCAAACACCAATGGATATGGGATCATCCATCGCCCATCACATGGGTCGAGAAGATATACGCTAGTCTACTCTGGAATATCGATGCCCCGTCTCGATATTCCCACGACTAGGAACAAAGAAGGATGTACTCGTTGACTACCCAGGCCCCACTAGTATGATCTTCATCATAGTCCTGGAAGTCGAGTACACATCCTAAGGGCTTTATCAACATGTAATCAGAGAGACAGAAAGTATACATGTTAAGATAAAGAGCAACCAGATAGCGTACTATCATGTCGAGCAATAATGTCCTACCTATATATGTCCCAGCATCCACTACAATATACATCCAATGTACAGTAATGGCCTCTAGGGCATACATATTACTAACAAACCTAAAACCTCAAACTCACTTAAAAATCTATTAATCCGAAAACCTAGTAAGCAACAATTACCATTTTTGTTCAAATCTAGATGTTTTAACAATTCTAGTGGCCACAATACTCACTAAATATCTTAATTAAGCCACACAAACCCTTACTAAACTTTTAATCTCACCCATTTTAGATTTAATAAATGTTACTTTGAAAAAGCTTAGTTTGGATAATTTGGAAAATAAGAATTTACAATTTAACAACTAGGCTAGATTTTGCATGTCTAAACATGCCAAACTACACATATAACCATCAACAAATAATCAAAAGCCTAACAAGATATTTAAAAACCTCTTTTGAATTTCTAAACTTGCTAATTAAAACCATATTTAAACATCTAATAAGCTAGATTAAAATAATTATCTAACAATTAAACCTTAGGGTTAGAATTTATACCTCACAAACTTTATATCAAACTTAAAGACTTGACTCCCAAAATGGCCTCCAAAGTGCTAACTTGCTCCTTGATCCAAGCTAGATTATGCTAAGGAATAATGGGTAGGTATTTGATTTAGAGTTTGTGGGATTTTTGAAGCTTTTTAAGTTGGAAATGGAGTGGGGAAAATTTTGAGGCTGCTACTAAGAGGCCCGGGCAAGTGAGGAAGAACGAGGGTGTTGTGTGAGAGGGTGTGGACATATCTAGATTAAGTTAACCCTTAAGCCTCCATTAATGCACCTCACATCAATCTCTTCTCTAATTCCATTTCTTTTCTAATTAATCCTAGAAAACTCTAGAGTCATGGAAACAAATTAAGAAGAGAAGAACATGTTACAAACTTTTATTTAAGTTGACATGGTTCACATCTGTATATTTAACTCATTCCAAATTGTAATTACCACTAATTAAGTGTATAAATAAAAGCTTATAATAATATTTGAAATAATTGATTAAGGAAAAACATTCATGTGAACTAATAATTATAAGTGACTAAATAAATACCAATGAAACAACATGCAACAAAAATGCAACATGTCATGGTGCACTAACCATGGAAAAATGTGGAAACACGGATTTGGCTTAATCGCGATTAGTAGTGCACTAATCAAGTTTAATTTTAAACTAGCATATAATTAATTGTAAAAATGCCGAAATCTGATAAATATTTTTAAATGAATAAATCATTTTAAATCTCCAATTATTTCATAAATATTGGTATATATTTATACCATTTTACGAAAACCCCAATTTCGTAAATCGGGTAGTTTTCGAGAAATATATTATTTTAATATTAAACTCCAAAAATAATATTTTATATTTTCTGTAATGTTACAGATAGAGCTCATAGGATTCTTGCTTAACTACCAGCATTATGATGGCGATCATATACGTGGGAGCTGGATGGTCGATAAGCACATCCTTAAATGTCCCTAGTCGAGGGAGTATCGAGGCTGGGGATTGATACTCCAGAGTAGACTAGTATGTACTTATCGAGACCCCGACGAGGGGCGGTGGCCGGTATCACAATCCATTGGTGTCAGTTAGCCACTTAAGATAGTATGCAGGTGCTCATTGGGTTATGAGTACACTGGACAAACTCGCCGGGAACATACTAGTTGGTATTATACCTATTGTCAGATAGCAGTTCCTAGATGACATGTGTACATGTTAGTCTGTCGATCTGAGATGGTCATTTGTCTCATGTGAGTTCCCACTGTGCTTTGATTACTACTTTACCATGGCTAAAAGGAGTCGTGCAAATAGGTTTTAGTTGGGTACAATTCCGAGCCATATGGAGGCAGTGAGCGGATTGTCAGGGATTCGTCTCTCCCGGTAGTGGGGGTTGATGTCGCGAGGTGCACGGGTGGCCATCACCAGAAATACTTGGCCAAGGTAGTCGAGAATTACTGATTTGGATTGGTAGTTTCTCAGTTAGTGATGGGCTTCATACCGACACGAAATATCGCGTTATTAGGGGTCTGAATTTATCCACCCCTAGACTCGATATTCGATACTCTTAGACGAACAGACTGGACTGTACGGAGATTGTCATGGATAGGCTCAGTAGGGGTTCGAATGAGTTTGCTCGTCGGCCTTCCTTTCGCTCAATACCTGGATAGCCGTTACGTACAGCTAGTGCCGCTGATGTGCTTGTGGTTAAACCTACTGCCAGTGTATTGACGAGTCTTTAGAGTCCCACACAGAGGGTTTCCCTGCTTCAGGTGAAATGATATAGAGACCGTATGGTTTTATGGCAGGGTTTGATCATATACGTGCACTTGTGCACGTATCATTATTCGGACGGATAATACTAATGGGCTTTGGTGTAAGCCGGATTCTAGTAATATATTATTGGATTATTTTCGTCTCTTTGTATTCGTATTTTTCAGAATACGATACGGGTATGTATATACGGATGATGTATGTTCTTTTAATTCATTACAAGATGCTTCTAGAAGATGCCACCTCATTTGTTTGTTTTAACCATTTTGTTAAATGGTTAATGAGGTGGAGGGATGAGATGTTTTGTGGCTTTATATGGAAGCATGGCTCACTGGGTGACTCATGGTTCACTATTTTAGCATGCTTGATATTTATTTGTGTTGTGTGATATTTTGAGAGGCTTGATTCATTCTTGTAGTTCACAACACTTAGCCATTTTCTTGTGATGCTTCATACCCTCATCCTCAAGCTGCTTCTTCTACCTCCATCCTAAAAGTCTAATGTGTTGAGAAACCTAGGGTGTTAGGAGACAAATTAATTCGTCAGTAGACTCTACATCATTTAGGCTATCTAGTTTAGCGAACTAGGTACCTTAGTTACCTCGGCTATGAGGTTGGAGCTCGGACTACAAATCCTTAAGTAGATCATCTTCGAAGGAGGGAGACCTGCGATCAAGCTTAATCATGGTGGCCTCTAGGAGCTTAGGAAGATGGTAGAAGACCGAAGGACTCGAATCATTCGGTATAACCATTCTAAACTCCTCTTTTTTTACTATCTTTAAGTTTATAGTTGATCCGGGTTATAGGGTTGTTCTAGCGCCAGTTTATAAAATTTTTGTTTCGCAAGTGGTTACGATAGATGGACAGGACGCTGGCATAACCCAACATGGTTTTAGAGCCAACCCATAAACCCTAAATTAGCAGTTTAAACGATGTTTAAAGTAACAAAATCGAAACAACACCGAAACAATACACAAAGTATTCAAGTTTCTGTCGATTTTTTGCAGTCTTCTAAATTTTTTTAAACAATTGCAGATGGCTATTTATCTGATATAGAACACCCTCAAAACACGAGCCCCAAATTCAAAAAAAATGGCCGGCGAGAATGAGGATATAACCGGCCTGGCCGGTCCTGTTTAGGGTCTGCGACTCGAAATTTTTTTGGTGTTCTAGACTCTTGAATATTGGTTTTATGGTGTTGTTTATTTTTTTCCAGATTGCATATTATGTTATTTTTGGTATTGGGGAAATATGGAGCATTTCGAAGTCACTATTTTTAACACCGTTTAAAAGTTTTTAGTACATACATTACTATCTGCGACCGTGAATGTCATTTGAGTGGTATAACTCGTCTAACTAATATATATTCTTTTAGAAAGGTTTGCGAACATGACATTCACATTGATGTTCTGTATTGTGCTGAGGTTGTGGTTGGATTGTCGTGGTGGATAGCCAGTGGTGTAATGATAGTTGTACAGTTCATATTCATTTATACATTTGATATTGCGGGGCGAGCATTCGACATGCAGACTGCCATCTCTGCCAGTTTGTATTTTATTTGTTTGGGGCACGACCGGGTTGAGGTCGATGTCACCCTTGTACATATATTTTCATTTTCTGTACTAAGATTACCCCGCGAAGGAGTGCTCGAATAGCCGGGTTCTAGAGGGCAACATGCCCGCATCTCATGGCGTTGAGATGGAGGGGGCCTTACTCTAGAATTGGCAGGCTATTCGCCGCACTCGTAGGGGGTATAGGATGACCCACGGAGGGGTGCTCAAGTTACCGGATTCCGTAAAGTGCTGGGTGGCCCATTCACTTTGTTGATTGAGGTTGTCTCACTTATGGGATTGGCAGGTAACTTGCCGCGCACGTAGGGGTCCATGTTTTCATTGCACAGGCTATCCATACGACAGGGAACGCCGGGTCTCATTTGCGGCTCAAATGAAACCCGAGGCTCCAAGTTATCCACCATTCTGTGTTGCTTGCTGAGATTCCGTGATTTTTCTAATATCATGCCTGGGATGAATGTTATATATATATATATATATATATATATATACTAGTTGATATTGTATATGTTTTGCACCCATGCTAGTTCAGCCCCCGCTCTACCGTTAGTTAAGTAACCTAAGGTGCATGACGGGACCCCGTGGCGAATGCAGATGGCATATACGTACATTGTATTTTTGTTCTTTTCTGGTGTGAAATGGATTAATTGATGGGACTACATTAATTCTGATTAATGCAAGAAAAACAAACCTATATGATGTTGTTGGAACCATGTTTTTAAAAATTGACATTACAGACGTTTCCTTTTGCTTTGCACAGCGGTATTCGGTTATGAATATCCAGCACCTCATTCGACGAGGAAAGAGTCGAGATCCTTTCATCGGGAGTGACCTCTTGAGAAAAAGTTTGCGTCATCATAATAACTTCACTATACTCGATTCTTTTGCTTTTCATCGTGGTATTCAGTTTGGAATATTCTGCACCTCATTCGATGAGGAAAGAGTCGAGATCCCTTCACAGGGAGTGACCTCTTTAGCAAAAGCTTACTCCACTATATAATTGTAAAACCACTCAGTTCCTTCAACGATATCAAGTTTATTACATTAAAAGCTTTGCGCTAAAAACCAGCTGTAGCCCTCTGTCATTTCAGATTAGTATTATTTGGTTATCGTGCCGCGTTTGTTGACCTAGTCAAGGCGTAGTGTATGGTAGCTAAGTGGTACTTTTCTGTGCATTGTAAATGCGATTGGTTAGGACAGTCATACGGCCTTGTTGCCTAGTCAAGGGCATGTGCGAGTGGGTTTAATGCAATCAAGAAAATGACGGGTTGAACTTGACTAGCAGTTTATGGTTTGTTGACCTAGTCAAGGTTATAAACCGTTAGGGGTAAAAACCACATCGGGAGTTTCAAATATACAGGAAACTTGCCAGGCATGTGCATACCTTCTGGAGTGTGGTGACTTGAGTGGATTCCTTCAAGTTATCATGCGATGATAGTTGGATCCCGATTCCCACTGATGAGTAGGTGTTACTCCTCGGGTGATTTTAGATGATCCTGACTAATTCTCCTTTTAGGGTTTGAGGGAGAATTCGAGGAAACAGTAGTAGCCATATTGATTAGATAAAGTGATTAACCAATCTGATCTAGGTTAGAGTACACGCTGAGTGTTTCTTTTCTCTCTCTGTTTGGCAGCGATCATGGCCTGACCTTAAAAACTCATGAACCAAGTTAACCGAACCTTCTTAAAAACACTTTGGCTTTTGGATTGTCATTTAGTCGCATATATCGTTGCCGCTCCTATATCCCTTTTGCATTTCTCCAGAACAATCCGTATCAATACGAAGATCCATATTGATTGGTTATGCCATCATATAGTTACATACGAACTCGAAGGAACTTGTTCCAGTTCGAGGATGGTTTCTGGTTCTGGAGAAATTGAATAGGATTATTTGGTTGCCTTTAATCTTTACCTTCTCTCAGGTTGCGAGGGCTCTTGGTATTAGGAGAGTACACCTAATGCGCTTATTGGATAGTCTTCTTCCAAACCATAGGCAGGTGCCGAAAGGTTAGGAAGGAAGAAAACCAGTTAGCCTAAATGTGGTGTATAGAAGGTAATAAGTAAAGACATATAAAGGGATTAGATAAAGAGCAAAGGAAATTGCGACTACTATCTGATTGAATGATGTGATTTTGACTTTTGATATGAAAAGTATAATCACAATCAAAGAATTTATAACCGCAATCAATAACGGTGCTGTTGTTGTTCGTTAATGAGAACGAGTCGTCCACTGAGATTCGTGTATTTATTCGTTCTTCCTTTAGTTGAGTCGAAAGAACTACTAAAGAAAATCAAAAAATTGTTTCAAGATTTAGTAGATGAAATATATTCAAGAAAAATCAAGAAAGAGTTTAAGATTTTGTAATTGAGAAAATGTCCAATATCAATTTTAGTTATCAAGAAAATTGAAGAATAGTTTGTAGGATTCGATAGGAATTAGTAGCAATGATGAATACTAAAATTGACTCATCTTATCTATTGAAGAATTATAGCTAAAACGATGGCGATGAATGAAGATTAGGGATGTTTTGATGAAACTAGGGTTTCTCCTTCACTATCCCTTGTCTTTTCATTGATCACCATTCAAAACTAGCCTTTAGTAAAGAAAATCATCAATCATTTACTCCCAAATTGCAACGAAATTATCAAGAACGGTGATCTCGCTCCAAATTTGGTCATCGATGATTCTTTTTCCTAAAGTTAATAATTCTCTTAAGACTTAAGATGAGTATAGGATTTTCTCACCATTTGATCTACCAAATTCACTTGAATCCTTAGCAAGCGGAGATTTTACTCACGCATCATGAAAATGGAAGAATCACAAATTAGAAATTTCATAACGTGAAAATGTAAAGAAAGCGAGAATTAACAAATGATTACCTTTATTAATCAATTTCTAATTACACTTTTCTTCAATCCGATGTTACAAGAATTGCTCTTGATCGCTCTCTTGAAGAGGTATTATTCCGTCGAATTTCTCTTTGCTCGATCACCGTGAGACTTGGACCTGTCGGGGATCTCTTGCTCGTAGATGACGACCGGCTTCGCATAAAGGATCTTGAATGTCGTCGCTCGATGATGATCTCAACGATTCTTGATTTTGGATCTTGAATTGAATTGAATTGGATTTGGTTTTGTATTGTGTACTAGAAATCAACTACCATCAAAAACCTCATTAATGTAGGCTTAGGTCCCTTTTTATAGCCCTTTACTAATATTCCACTAGAAGCTAGGTCAATCTTACCCAAGAAGCTAGGTAGTTGTAGGGAAATTTCTAGAATAATGTAGTTATCAAGCTTCCTCAAGAAGCTAAGCTGTTGTAGGGAAGTTTCCAGAACAAGGTTGTTACAATGGAGTATCTTCAACAAGCTAGGCTGTTGGAATGAAGCTTCTGGAGAATTTTCATCACCGGAGCCCCCAACTCGGTCGTGCATCCACGGCAGATCGGACTGACTCGGCCGTGGATCCGCGGCCGTTTGGTGAGTTTGTTTCTTCATTTTTCTTATGTCTTCTGGTGTTGGTCTATGGGTATTTAGGTGATATCTGGAATCTTCTTATCTCTTCTGAATCTCTGCCAGATTTTAACTCTTTGATTTTCTGTATCGGCAAATTTGTGATTCCGATATCTGACCTGAGCTGATTTTTGCACAAGATCTCAATGAAGAATGTTAGAGATATACAATATCATGCGTGAAATAATAAACATACAATTTTCTTCCAGAATATTGATTGTAATGTATAACACGTGGTAATTGATATTTTCCAGATGAACTTATAATATGTGTTATATTTATAACAAACATCCTTAGATGATTAGAAAAGTGAGGAAATTGTTATGTTAAAGATTGCAATATTTTCAATAGAACAAATTCCCCCAAACTTGATTTTGATCGTCTCGAGCAAACTTCTTTTATTCAGGTGAAGGAGAAAAGAAAAAGAAAAACTAACTAGCACACTTTCATAGGCAACACGATTGCACTGAGCACGTGCAACAAGCCTTTAAACCTCTAGGTGTCCCTAGTAGGGGGAGTGTTGTCTCCTGAGGGTTTTCAGTGGATTACACCCACAATATCCTATGATAAAAGAAAGACTGTTAAAGTTATAGATAAAGTTATGAATTATAAAAGAAAGAACTTGAAAATCAGAGTTTTCAACTACACTAGCTTTTCGGTTGTCATGAGCCCTATTTTAATAGTCATGAAAAGATGTTAGAAATCACATCATCCATCAATAAAACACCGCCTTTATTCTTCATCCCTACCTTTTCTCCAGACACCGATCATATACCCCTACGTGTGTGTAAAAAACATCCCTACACTTGGAGAATTCAATTCAAGCTATCATACTCTTGTCCATCTACCTCAATACTTTTTAGTCGGTGAATATTTTGGATGGAATTGCTCATACATTCTTCATGCGACCGTTAATACTTCTTGAGGTACTAACCGACCGATTACTAAATGTGCTCACTTTTAGGTGTAATTAGCAATTTTGTAGTCTTACAATACCTAAGGCTTAGCAGTGACTCCCAAACCAGTTGGTCTAAGGCACTAGGTGATGAAGCACCCTCGCTATATTTTTTTTATGCTGCCTTGGTGATTACAAAACCAGTGTTCTTTTTTCTTCACCATTTTATACTTTCATGCTTCATTTATTATTTTCTTCGTACTTTGGCTTTTAGATAAGAGTATTTCAAGGTATCCTCTATTATCCCGAGTTTCAAGACGTGTGTAAGTGCGTATAGTAAGGTACCAATGTTCAAATGTTTGGCTTCCAGAATAGAAACTATTTTTCAGACTTATTTTTATCCTTAGATTAGTGACTTCCTTCATCTTACTAACCCTTTGGACAACGGCTCATAACTACTTATTACTAGTTTCGTTTAAGAAAACATCTAACTTTCTTGATTTTTCTTAAACTCTTCCAATCTTTGAAATGTAATTTTTCACTTTCTAATCTTTCATTATAAAAGAAATTTTTTATGTTTTGTGCTTATGCAAAGTGTGATGCAAAGTGATGCGTAAATAAGCAAAACCTCCCCCAAATCTGTTTATAGCAGTGTCCTCACTGTTGTCTCTTTTAAATCTCAAAAACCTGTAGGCTTGGGAGGAAAAGTTATTAACGGGGGCAAGAATAAATGAAAGTGAACATCTTTCCCCAAACTTATTTATTTATTTATTTTTGTTTATATACAATTTTGCATTTTTTTTTTTGACTCACCTCCATTCTTAAAGATGAGACAATATTACCGAGACATGGAGGTGAGGTGGAGGAAAAATTAGTCATTATAAAGCGGCTCCTATAAAAACAGGATCTCCTACGTGGGGTCAGTGGAAAAATACGGTTTTAATCTATGCCCATTCACTTTGAAAATTGAACCGTTTTTTTAATTTTCAACTTCAACTGCCCCGTGTGGGTATACATACCGCACAACAAATGGTCCTTTCCAACGAGATCGTAGCTTACCCGCATGAAGATGGAGACGGGAATTGTAAAGTAGGACTTGTTGTCCCGGAGTAAAAGTTTTTCTCAAAATATTTTTATCATGAAATAGCTTAGTCCGGTTCTTTACTATCACCGCATTATCGTAAGTTTCATCGCGGAGTTCGCTTAGCTCGTTTAATTGCAGCTTCCGAAAGTTGCAGGCTTGATTTAAATCGAGGTTATGTTCTTTAATGGCCCACATTGCTTTATGTTCACTCTCGACAGGAAGGTGGCAAGTGTTTCCAAACACTAGGCGATAAGGAGACATACCGAGATCAGTCTTATAAGCGGTACGAAATGCCCAAAGAGCATCCGTCAATTTGGTTGACCAATCTTTCCGGTTTTTAGAAACTGTCTTCTCCAGAATTAATTTGATCTGCCTATTGGAAATCTCAGCTTGCCCGCTTGTTTGGGGATGATAGGACGTGGAAAGTTTGTGGTTGATTGCATATTTTCGCATCAAAGTCTCGAAAGACCGATTACAGAAATGCGTCCCGTTGTCACTAATTATATCGCGAGGGTGTCCAAATCGCGAAAAGATATTTTCTTTAAGCAACTTAATAACCACCTTGTTGTCATTAGTGCGACATGGAAAAGCTTCCACCCATTTCAAGACATAATCAACCGCTAACAAGATGTACAAATTCCTAAAGGACTTAGGAAAAAGACCCATAAAATCAATACCCCAAACATCGAAAATTTCAACAACCAAGATCGGTTGAAGTGGCTTCTCATTTCTTTTAGAAATCTGACCCGTGTGTTGACATTGTGGACAGGTTTTGCAATGATCATATGCATTTTTAAATAAAGTAGGCCAGTAAAAACCACATTGCAAAACCTTCTCCGCCGTCTTGCATGGACCGAAGTGACCGCCACATGCCTGATCATGACAGAAAGACAAAACACTCTTGAATTCATCATTGGGGACACATCTTTGAATGATTTGGTCGGAACAATACTTAAACAAATAAGGTTCATCCCAGTAAAAATGCTTTACTTCGGATAGAAATCGATAATTATCTTGTTTAGACCAATCGCTTGGAATAAGTCCCGTTGCTAGATAATTCACAATATCCACGAACCAAGGTTCGCCAGATACGGTCAAGAGCTGTTCGTCCGGGAAAGAGTCATTTATTGGCAAGGTCACAATAGGTGAAGAAAAGATGCGTGAAAGATGGTCGGCTACTACGTTTTCACATCCTTTCTTATCTCGTATGACAAGACAAATTCTTGTAATAATAGGACCCAACGTATTAACCTACCCTTAGCATCCTTCTTAGATAACAGATGTTTTAGGGCGGAGTGATCGGTGTAAACTATAATCGGTGAGCCAATCAAGTAAGGCCTGAATTTTTCTAATGCAAATACAACTGCCAAGAGTTCTTTCTCGGTGATTATATAATTAATTTTGGCATCATTCAATCTCTTACTTGCTTAATAAATCACATGTGGTATCTTATCAATGTGCCGTCCTAAGACTGCACCAACAACAAAATCTGATGCATCACACATTAGCTCAAACAGATGGTTCCAATCAGGAGATGATAGAACGGCGGCTGTAGTGAGAGATCTTTTAAGTGATTCAAAAGCAGTCTCACAATATGAATCAAAGTGAAATGTGGTATTTTTGGCCAAGGGAAGAGTTAAGGGTCTAGCAATTTTGCTAAAATTCTTAATTAATCTCTTATAAAATCCTGCATGACCAAGGAAAGATCGTATATCTTTGACGCACTTGGGATGAGGAAGGTTATAGATGACATCTATTTTAGCTCTGTCTACCTCAATGCGTTTTCATGAAATGACATGTCCAAGCAGAATACCCTCTTGGACCATGAAATGGCATTTTCCCAATTCAAAGTTAAGTTTTTATCTTTACAACGAGTAAGAACAGTGTCAAGATGAGATAGGAAATCATCAAAAGAGTCCCCGAATATCGAGAAATCGTCCATGAAAATCTCCAGAAAATGCTCGACCATGTCCGAGAATATCCCCATCATACACCGCTGAAATGTAGCGGGAGCATTGCATAACCCAAAGGGCATGCGTCTATAAGCAAAAGTACCGAAAGGACAAGTAAATGTGGTTTTATCTTGATCCTTTTCGGCAATAGGGACCTGGTTATAGCTAGAGTATCTGTCCATGAAACAATAATATTCATGTCCAGCTAATCGTTCCAACATCTAGTCAATAAAAGGTAGAGGGAAGTGATCTTTCCTCGTTGCGGCATTGAGTTTTCTGTAATCAATACATACACGCCATCCAGTTTGAGTGCGTGTCTGGATCAACTAATTAGCCTCATTAGTTATGACCGTGATGCCAGACTTCTTAGATACTACATGAATATGACTCACCCATTGGCTATCAGAGATTGGGTAAATGATACCACTGTCAAGGCATTTGACGATTTCTTTCTTTACCGCCTCCTTCATGACGGAATTTAACCATCTTTGTGGATCTCAGGTTGGCTTGGCTTCATCCATCAGATGTATATGATGTTCTACAATCAAGGAACAGATCCATTTGATGTCAGCCATTGTCCAACCAAAGGCTTGCAGATTAGACTCAAGACCATCAAAAGAGTGTTCTCTTGTTCTAAGGCTAGAGAAGCAGATATGATCACAGGCAAAGACTCATTCTCACCTAAATATGCATATTTAAGGTGAGAAGGTAACCGTTTGAGATCTAATGTCGGTGGAGAGACAATAGAAGGTGGGGTAAGTGAATGACATTCGGATTCTCGAAGAAGTTCATAGCCCGCAAAGGATACAAACTCGGAAAATGTGACTGACTTTTGTGATGAGTCAGAAGGTTCAAACTCAGGGGTGGACTCGTCAAAGATGTCCTCGCTGTAATACTGTGTAAGATCAAACAATGATGTACTAATGTCGTTGAGATCATCAAAGCAATGTTCATCAGCCTTGCAGCTTTCGGGAACTATCTCGTGGATATAACAAACATCAAGAATATGAGCAGAGGGTTCAGATGGTTGACTTCCTATCTTGTAAATGTTAAGCTCAATTGTCATTTTCCCAAAGGATAGGTTCATGGAACCGTTTCGACAATTAATGACAGCATTGGAAGTGGCTATGAAGGGTCGACCGAGAATCACCGGAATTTGGTTCCGTGGGCTTACTACAGGCTGTGTATCTAAAACAATAAAGTCCACAGGGAATATAAATTCTCCGACTTTTATAAACACATCCTCAAGCTCACCCCTAGGTTTGGTAATAGATCGGTCTGCCATCTGGAGAGTACAATGAGCAAGTTTCAACTCTTCAATCCCTAACAGCTCGTAGACTGAGTATGGAAGCAGGTTAACACTGTAAGTCTACGGTAGCGCCCCGGCCGTCAATCCGAGGCCAAATGCGGAACAAAAACTTTTTAAGAAACCGGCGCTATCGTATGCTTTCACCCGGATCGAACCATTAACACTAAACTAGCTAACTAGAAAGATGATAGAAAGGGTATACCGATCGATCCGTGTCCTTCGGTCTTTAGCCACCATCCTTAGCTCCTCACGGCATCTCCGATCTCCGGTCTCCTCGTCGGAAAGGCACCACATCAATAAGACTTTTTACGGGCTCCCGCTTCAAACCGAAGCAACTCGGACATGAAGTTTGCTAGCCGACATATCCAAGGTGATGTAGAGAATGTATGTGATAACTTTGTCTCAAGCATCCATTGATTCTCAACACATGAGAGTGTATGGATGGAGGTTGAAGATGAAGCCATGGTGGAACTTGTGAGCTAGAGTAAGAAAAAGAAGAAGAGGCTTTTCTTTTCTATTGTGTCGAGATGAAAAATGAGAGCACTCCAATAATTCCCAAGAGCAAGCCCAAGCCATAGTGGCTGTCCACTCTCTCTCCTCCTCTCATTTCAACACAACAATCAATCACAAATGTGACATTTGCATAAGAAATAAGACCATGAGTCACCAATGAAGCACATGTCTCATTTAATGCACAAAATCATCACTCCCACTCACAATTTCCACCATCTAAACATTAACCCAAATGTTTAGTCCAACAAAAAGATATGGCAACATCTAAAGTAAACCTGTGACGGATCACAAGGATACCCCTTACCTGTATATACATACCTGCATCTGCACTCCGACTGAATGCAAATGCGATGGGACTAAAGTAATCCAACAAATATAATACTAGGATCCGGCTTAAACCAAAGCCCACTAGTATGATCCGTCCGATCATTATCCGTGCACGAGTGCACGTATATGATCGAACCCTGTCATAAAACTATACGGCCTCTACAACGTTTCGCCCGAACCTTGGGAAAACTAATTGTGGGGGACTCTAAAGACTCGTCAATACACTGGCTGTGGATTCAACCACTAGCACGTCAGTGGTACTAGCTGTACGTAATGGGCGCCCAGGTATTGACCAAAAAGGAGGCCGATGAGCGAACTCATCCTGAAACCCTACTGAGCCTGTCAGTGACAATATCCGTACAGTCCGGTCCGTTCTTCTATGAGTATCGCATGTCGGGCCTAGGAGGCTGGTAAATGTCAGACCCCCAAAAGCGGTACAAGTCGTGTCGGAGTGTTGCCCGGAACACCCTGAGAAACTACTGGAATACCTACCAGTAAATCTCACTTGTTTTGGCCAAGGACTTCATGTAATGGCTCTCCTAGACACGGCACAATCTCACCCCCAATACCGGGAGAGACGAATCCCCTGCCGATCCGCTCACCGCCTCCATGTGGCTCGGCACTGTACCCAACTAAAACCTGTTTGCACGACTCCTTTGAGCCGTGGTAGGGTAATAATAAAAGCACGGTGGGAACTCACACGAGACAAATGACGTTCTCAGGTCAATGAACTAACTTGTACACATGTCACCAGGGAACTGCTATCTGACGACAGGTATAATACCATTTAGCAGGTTCCCGGCGAGTCATGTCCGGTGTACTCATAACCCAATGAGCACCTGTATAGATCTTAGGTGAACCAACTGACACCAATGGATTATGAGACCGGCCACCGCCCCTCGTCCGGGTCTCGACTGTATACACTAGTCTACTCCGGAGTATCGATGCCCTGTTTCAAAAACTCCCACGATTAGGGACCATTTTTAAGGATGTGCTTATGGACTACCCAACTCTTACGTATATGATCTCCATCATACTGCTGGTAGTCAAGCAAGAATCCTAAGGGCTCTATCAACGTGTAATAGTGACCTGTAATGTCACCTAAAGTATGTACACGATGATAAAGATAAACCAGATAGCATACTATCATCTTGAGTAAGACTGTCCTACCGGCATAGGTCCTCCCTCAATCATTGCAATCATGTGCCTGCGATGCAATAATTGACTTTGAGGGCACTATATCCAACAATCTCCCACTTGCACTCAAGGATCATTATTGCGATGTCGCATACTCACAGCCCGTATGATATCGAACATCCAACTCCTCTACTGATCAGTCTCACAAAGCCCGTTTGTGAAACTATTGCGTTCAAGGAATAGCCTCATTGAGTGGATCTGACCTGATGTTCCTTTCTACATCTCTCTTTACCTCAAGTTCATGGAGAAAGCCATCACCCGAAAATGAGCAACACGTGTCTTAGAATATGTCTGGATATCTGATAGGACCCAGTTCACAAACGAACTCCAAATCCAGAAAACTTCTTAGACTGTATCGTCAACTGAGTTTAATCAGTATCCTGCGCCATGCCTCCCTCAGTATTCGCTTGGATCACCTGTCCAAACTACTTCCCCTCGTCAGAGGGAAAACTATAACTCTGACAGTCACTCTGTCATCCAGGTCACCTTGGAAGCTTGGAATGATAACCGTCTCAAGAAGGAGGCTGTCGTTATCAAATCCCTAGAACATCCACTTATGTTCTAAAAACGCTTCTAAACGTCTCTCCAGGATTGGATTAATATATACATATTGCAGCTAGTACAAAAACAACATCTGGTATGGTACTCGACATCTCATGATTGACTTAATTGCCTAAGCAAGTGATATGTCAATCATGCACATCCCTCTCCCGTTTAATCTGTAAGACACCTGTAGAGAGGGTGACTCCATCACCTGCAGATACACCACCATGCCAGGAGTCTTCCATTCTAAATACCTTTAGAATACTGTCTAAGTACCCAGATTGGGACACTTCCCAAATCTAGATCTAAAACCATAGATCTAGTGACCAGAATGCCTGATATTTTATTCATATCCTATGTGGAGAAACCACTGTGTGAAAACCAAAGTATAACCAATCTTAGTATAGGAATTTCACTTCCTACTATGTGTATGTCATCCAAATACCAGGACATAACACCCTACTTCTTTCTTAACAGATCCATCCCCTATTCTGATGAAGTCAAAACCTAAGACTGTGACATCAAAAATAGATGATCTATCTCCGCTATATCCGCTTTAGTCTATAAATAGACATAAGCTACTTGCCTACCATGCTTCCGCTGCTCCCACTGACTACGACAACCCTCTGGTAGAGTCATATACACGTGCACTTCTAAAGCTAGTTTAGAACGACGCTATACTCATCCTCCTGCAGGGCCTCATAGTCTGGAACAACAGTAATGGCAAGTCTGGGTAAACAAGAACCTCCCTGTCACCGTCCTTGAGGATACCAGAGTACCTTTCGAGCGCCTGAGGTTACCCACCATATCTGTGGAGTGGCTAATGGAATGTCAAATCTGATTGAATCTTTAAGTTCTTATTAAATTTTCAGTAATCGTTTGCGGTTCTGGAATCACTTCCAGTTCTACCATACTCCCACTACTGTTTTCTGAAAAAAAATCCATTTTACTAAAACTGTGGCTAGTCAAGAACAATATCACTATTGATCTTCCAGATGGTAGAAAGTTAACCCTCATCATAGCCTGGGTTAACCCACAAACTACCATTACAGAAACGTGCCTTGAGTTATCCAGAGTCTGGTTTTAAGCATAAGCCAGACAACTCCATATACCTTAACATCGTTAAGATATAAGCAATTCTATATACAATATAGAAACACAGGCACTGATTTAATTTGAACCAGATTCAAATCATGCAGCTGTTTCCTGTGCATGTCAACTAAATGGAAAGAGGCTGATCAACATTACTCAACTTAGGAGTGCATCCAATTATGAGTAACCTGAAAAAGAAACAAGTTTCTCAAAACCATTACTATCAACTGAATACCATACACAAGTATCTACATCTTCGATCACCTTGAAGAATCCCGATACTTGCGACACTTGGTTCTCTACTTTATTCTTGAACCTATAACTTCTCAAAACTTAGACTTTGTATTTCTACGAACCATATGTCTAAAACTAGAGAAGTCACAAGTAAACAGAATATAGTACAAGGACCAACCTCTCTGTCCTTGTTAGTCGACGTTAGACACCTCACATGATGCGGGGAGGCGGAATAGGTAAAACAATCATTTTGTTTAAACTAACATCGACTAACTTTATGGATCTTTGCTAAACCCTAACTAACAACTATATAGGAGTGATTAGCTACTATGATAGATGATTATACCTTATGATTCAAGTCCTTCTTGTCCTTATAGTACACCTCCTCGTCGGCCTCCTCGTTGTGATAGAAGATCCACCCGAGAGCTACTTCTCCAAGCTTTAACCTCTCACTTGAGATAACTAGGTGGCTATGAGTTCTAATCAAAGTAACCTATAGGATATAGAAGAGGATTAGGGATCTATTAGTCTTTCAAACCCTAGGATCTCAACACATGAGAGGATTAGGGTTAGTTCTTTGAAGAGAAAGAGAGCTTGAGGAGAGAGAAGGTGTGAGTGAGAATGATAATGAATTATGTCTCATTTAAGAATATATGAAGCATGATAATTATTAAATGAATAACATAATAATAATATCAACCATGCTTCATTAACTCTCTTTGGGTGAATCATCTCATGACTCATTAAGCAATAAATGCTTCATTAACTCATTTGGATGAATCACACCATGAGTCACTAATCCATTTAATGCAAATTCCATCTCAGCCTCCAACTCATCAATTTTCTAGAAGCTTCTCGAATAATTACGAGAATGCCCCTCCTATCCGTGAAAACACGGAAATACTGAGATTGTATAAATCCAATAATCCAATACTAGAATCTGGCTTAAACTAAAGCCCGCTAGTAAAACCTGTCCGGACATCGTACGTGCATAAAAACACGTATGTGTCCGAACCCTGTCGTAAAACCATACGACCTCTATATCATTTCGCCTGAAGCAGGGAAACTCTCTGTGTGGGACATTAAAGAATTGACACTATGCTGGCAGTGGGTTTAACCACAGGCCGCAAGCGGTACTAGTTGTACATAACGGTCCCCAAGTAGATGTCGATAAGAAGGCCGATGAGGAAACCCATCTGAACTCCTACTGAGCCTGATGTGACAATCTACGTACTGTCCGGTCTGTTCGTCTAAGACTATCGCATATCAGGCCTAGGGGGGCGGCAAGCGTCAGTCCCATAAAAGCTGTATAAGTCGTGTCGGAGTGAAGCCCATTACACCTTGAGAAGCTACTGGAAATCCTACCAGTAAATCTCGTTTGCCCTGGCCAAGGACTTTGCGTAATGGCTTTCCAAACACAGCGCGATATCAACTCCCAATACCGGGAGAGACGAATCCTATCTAACCGCCACTGCCTCCAAGTGCTTCGGGACTGCACCCAACTGCTACCTGTTTGCATGACTCCTTTGAGCCGTGGTAGGGTAGCAATCTAAGAACAGTGGGAACACACTCGAGACGAAGCAGCTGTGTCATGTCTGCGGACTATGCTGCACTCATGTCACCTGGGAACTGTTAACTGACGACGGGTATAATACCAACCAACAGTTCCCTACGAGTCCTGTCCGATGTACCCGTAACCCAACGAGTACCTGTATACTATCTCCAGTACAACGTACTAATGGCTGTGGGACAGACCATTTCCCCTGCTGGGATGAGAAGCGTACACACTAGTCTAATCCGGAGTATCGATGCCCTGTCTCGCTAATCCTACGACTAGGGACCTGAAAAAGGATGTGCTTGTAGACTACCCAGCCCCCACTAGTGTGACTGCCATCACAACGCTGGTAATCAAGCAAAGATCCAAAGGGCTCTACTAATATGTATAAGCGATATGTTAAAAGAAACACATGCACATATTAAAGTAGAAACAAACCAAGTAGCATACTACCATTTTTAGCAAGACTGTCAATACAACTGTGAATATCCCAAGCTTCCATTAAGTAATATACAAACTAGTATGATACAGTAATGGCCTCTAGGGCATAATCACTAACAATCTCCCACTTGCACTAGGGCCATTTACTGGCATATCGTAGACCTATCATCTCGAATAGCCTCTCGAACTGCGTCTGAGGAATGGCCTCAGTGAATGGATCAGCAGTGTTATTCTCCGTATCTACTCTCTTCACCTCGATCTCCCGGCGATCTACGATCTCCCTGATCAGGTGATACCGCCTTAAGATGTGTCTGGACTTCAGATGGGACCTGGGTTCCTTCGCTAAATCTATAGCGCCGTTGTTGTCGCAATACAGTGGTATTGGATTAACACTGGTAGGAACCACCTAAAGTTCTGTTAGGAACTTCTTCATCCATACCGCTTCTTTTGCGGCATCGCAAGCAGCTATATACTCCGCTTCCATCGTCGAGTCAGCAACGGTGTCCTGCTTGGAACTCTTCCAGCACACCGCCCCTCCATTGAGGATAAAGACATAACCTGACATGGACTTGGAGTCATCCTTGTCACTCTGGAAGCTGGAGTCGGCAAAAGCCTCGATCTGGAGGTCTTTTCCGCCGTAAACCAAGAACATATCCTTAGTCCTTCTCAAGTACTTGAGATGTTCTTTACTGCTATCCAGTGCTTCTCCCCTGGGTTTGCCTGATACCGGCTTACAACGCTCAATGCGTATGCTACATCTGGTCTGGTACATAACATCACATATATTATAGAGCCTACCGTAGAAGCGTAGGGTATAATTGACATGCGAGCCCTTTCCATATCAGTCTTGGGAGACATCTTTTTGGAGAGGGTGATTCCGTGACAAGCCGGTAGGTTACCGCGCTTAGAATCTTCCATACTGAATCTTTTCAATATGGTGTCTATGTACCTGGACTGTGAATGTGCCAACATCCTTTTTGATCTATCACGATAGATCTGGATACCCAGAATGTAGGTGGCATCACCCAGGTCCTTCATGGAGAATTTCTGTGACAAGAATTCTTTGACTGACTGTAGTATAGGAATATCATTTCCTTTTAGGAGAATGTCATCCACGTATAAGACGAGGAATACTACAGCTCTCCCTACAATCTTACTGTATATGCATGGTTCATCTGGATTCTTGATAAAGTCGAAATCTTTAACAGTATCATCAAAACAGATGTTCCAACTCCGCGATGCCTGCTTTAGTCCATAAATGGACTTAAGCAACTTGCATACTTTACCGCTGCTCCCACTCTGAATGAATCCCTCTGGCTGATCCATATAGACGCACTCTTCTAAATTTCCATTTAGAAAAGCCGTTTTATGTCCATCTTCCAGATCTCATAATCGTGGAAGGCAGCAATAGCAAGAAGGACCCGAATGGATTTTAGCATAGCCACTGGAGAAAAGGTTTCGTCATAGTCCAAACCAGGTCTTTGATGAAAACCCTTTGCAACAAGTCTAGCCTTATAGGTTTCAACCTGTCCATCTACACCAATCTTCTTTTTGAAGATCCATTTGCATCCTACGAGTTTTATCCCATCTAGAGCAATGTCCAAAGTCCATACTTTGTTAGTGTACATGGACTCTATTTCGGTCCGCATTGCATCCAGCCATCTTACCGAGTCGCCGCTCTGGATGGCCTATTGGAAGCTAGTAGGTTCATCATTATCAATGATGCAATCCTCTCGATCCCCGTCTATGCGAAAACCGTAGTATCTCTCGGGCGGATGAGACTGCCTACTACTTCTGCGGATAGGCGCTGGGATGTCCCTTTCTTCTGAAACTTTTGGTTCTACCATACTTTTAGTAACAACTTGTGGTTCTGGAATTTCTTCCAGTTCTATTGCGCTCCCACTCTTCTGATTTTCTAAAAATTCAGCTTCCAAAAAGTGTGCATGACGAGAAACAAAAACCTTTTGTTCTTCTGCGTAATAGAAATAATACCCCTTGGAGTTCTTTGGATATCCTACAAACTTACACTGTACTGAGCGTGCCTCGAGCTTGTCCGCATGCTGCTTTTTAACAAAAGCTGGACATCCCCATGTCCTAAAGTGTTTAAGTCAGGGTTTCTTCCCAACTCCACATCTGATATGGTGTGGTAGACACAATCTTGGTTGGAACCTGGTTCAAAAGATATGCAGCTGATTTTAATGCATAACCCCAGAAAGATCGCGGTAACTCAGATTTACTCATCATGGAACGAACCATATCCAATAAGGTTCGATTCCGCCTTTCCGATACACCATTGTGTTGTGGTGTGTATGGAGGAGTAAGCTGAGAGAGAATTCCATTCTCTTTTAAGTATCCCAGGAACTCGGTACTTAAGTATTCACCATCTCGATCAGATCTCAGTGTCTTGATACTTTTGCCTGTTTGTTTTTCCACTTCATTCTTGTATTCTCGGAATTTCTCTAAGGCCTCGGATTTATGCTTCATCAAGAAGATATGTCCATACCTAGAGAAATCATCCGTAAAAGTAATGAAATAGGAATAACCACCTCTTGCATATGTAGACATTGGACCACACACGTCACTGTGTACGAGTCCCAAGAGCTCGCTCGCTCTTACTCCGTGTCCAGTAAATGGAGTGTTTGTCATCTTTCCCATGAGACAAGATTCACAAGTAGCATAAGATTGATTTTCGAACGGATTCAAATATCCTTCTCTATGTAACTTAATCATGTTTCATTGATGTGACCTAGTCTACAATGCCATAAGAAAGCCTGATTTACTTCTGGAGACCTTCTTTTAAGTGTGTTCTGGACATTGAAAACCTGAGCTTGATTCAATACGTATATACCGTTATCTAATGTACCGGACCCAATCAGAACATGATTTAGGTGGATGTTTACTACATCGCTTACGAATGTAAAATCATATCCCTCTCTTGAAAGTGAGGACACTGATATGATATTATAAGTCAAACTAGGTACATACAAACAGTTACGTAGAATCAATATCTGCCCACTTGTCAAACCTAGGCGATATTCTCCTATGGATTCAGCGTCTACGCTCATTCCGTTCGCAACTCCGAGAGACAAATCGCCTACCCTAATAACTCTATGGTTTCTTAAAGCATGTAATGAATTACAGATATGAGATCCTGCTCCGGTATCTAGTATCCAGGAAGTAGAGTTAATTGACAAATAGTTCTCAATAACAAACACACCCGAGGCCGAAGCCACAACATACTTCGAATCCTGGATACTGGATTCTAAAGCCTTGCAATCTTTCTGCCAATGTCCGTTCCTAATACAATAGGAATATCCCTCCTTCCCTACACCAAGTCCCGAAACTTTTGCTCTTCCCTTTCCTTCTACTTCACTGACACCGTATATCGGTTTTGTGGAGGTCTTCTTCTTTTCACCCTTTGCTTTCGCCCTAGATGAAGAAGAAGAAGGTCCCCCATTAAGCAGAGCAGGTGTCTCCCTGGTTTCTTTCAGGGTGTAAGTAGAGGGTAGGGACTGTGGAAATAAGTCAGTACATGACCCGTTTCCCAACGTGGTCTCCAGGTCCGTGAGCTCATCAATATAGCTAGTCATCGTAAGGACGTCGTCTCCTACAGATGACCCGACAGCTAACCACGCTTGAAACAATTCGTTCGAGGTCTCATATCTTGCGATACGAGATTGCTCTCCATATAAATCTTTGTTATGGAGGAAGATGGAAACTAAGTCTATCTTTTCGTGCTGCTTCTGGTATAGACCATCAACTGAAGCCAACACGAGGCACTTGGCACTCACACTGTCCTTTTCCCTTGTCTGACGGATATCCATATCCGTGACGGTGGGAACTGGACCTGGGACGGTGGGGGCTTGAGTAGTAATAGGGTGGTCCAGCTTGTCATAGGCAATGGACATCTGGACAGACCTTTGCCAGTCATAAAAGTCAGATTCAGTCAACTTGTTATCTAGATGTAACCTAGTCATTGTCACAAGGTCGCTGCAAAGAGAGAGAGAGGGAACACTTTAGCATGATGCTCTTGCAAGTTTAGAGTGGTTTTTAGTTTATCTAAACAGGATGGCTCCCACTGTTTCTCGAATCCCTCCTCAAACCATAAAGAAAGAACTAGTCAGGACTATTTTCACCGTACAATACTTGCTTAACCGTTCAGCCAGGCCGGTGTCGGTACTTCGAGGGAGGTTTTACGACGCTTTCGCGAAGTTCCTTAATTAAATAACCTCTTTTCTCTGGGGGCGTAGCCCCGCTGACACCTTTCTCGACACCTACTTGGTTTATAGCATTGATCGTTAAGTGACGAATCTCCCGATAAGTAGCGTATACTCACAGTAGGATCGGGATCCAAATATCATCGTGTGATAATGCTGAAGGAATCCTACCAACATTATTAAACTCCAAATGGTATGCAACACTAGCAAGTTTCAGTTTCTTTAGAAACTCTCGTTGTGGATTTTTGCCCCATGTTCTTATGACCTTGACTAAGGGCCAACAAATCATAAGTCACATGTCAAGTTCTACCCATCATTATCCAAGTTGATTTGAACCCACACGTATATACTCTTGAGTAAGGGCCAAACAAAGTAATACGACTGTCCCAAACCAACGCATCTATCTATGTTACATGTGAACACCCCAGCAGCTACCAATCACTATATCTTGACTAAGGGCCAAACAAACATAGCTTGAATACTACAGACCATTCATATGAAATGACGGAGGGCTATGACTGGTTTTAGCGAAACCGTGAACGTAGTGAACTTGATATAACCGAAGGAACCTGATAGCTTTTTAAAAGGAGTGGTTAAAGTTCCGCGATTAAAAATTCTGCTTTTTTTAAAATAACCGAGTGGTATCATTTAAACTGTTCCAATGATTCAACTTTGGTTTATTTTCTTTGCATTAATATAATGCGTCCCATCAATTAACCTATCAATGCAGAAAACAACGAAAATACAACGTCCTCTTATGCCATCCGCATTCGCCACTGGGCCCCGTCATTCACCCGTTAGGTTACTTAACTAACGACAGAGCGGGGGCTGGGCTAGCGCGGGTGTAAAACATAAGTGACGCCTAATAGATATCATATATAGATATTGTACATTAGTCAGACGCAATAATAGGCATTCCAGATCACAGATGAACATATTGGATTTTCTACGAATCCGCATTTCTTTTGAGCCTGCAAAGAAAGACGGATTACACAGTCGCGATGAATAGCCAAAACCCCACCCTAGACCCCTACGGGTACGGCAAACTACCCGCCAAGTACCCGAAGTGAAGCGGTCTCCCTCAACAACGTGAGTAGGCCACTAAACATATCAAAGTACCCGGTAGTTTGTGCACCCCACCTTGGGTCTATCCTAAGAGCAGAAAACATTAAATGAAATAATACAAATGTGGCTACAACCAGAACCCGGATGTGCCCCGCAAAAGAATATTACAACAAATTACAATTTACATTTGAATGAAAGAAACACTCGTCTCACATCCCCGGCTATTCATTCACGACAATTCAACAAGTACACATTCACAAACCAGTAAAAACCATTACAGAAATGTGGAACCCCCTGCTAACCGACATACTAGCAGTTAGGGGTGGTTTATGAACACATTAAACACATCACATATATAATCAAGTTAGCCAAACATCTTAGAATTGCGATCAAACAAACACAAATGAATCTACTCCAAATGATTCCCTGTGCACATAAAACCTGAGCAGAAACAAATCATCCCAGAAAACACAACATCAACACACAAGAATAACTAAGCAAATTTGGGTTGACTTGGAGTCAACTCGGCCGCGGATCCGCGGCGGATCGCTTGGATCAGCGGCGGTTCCGTGGCGTTATGGTCGAATCACAATCCCAAATTTCTTCATAATTCTTAAAATACCCTACTTGTATTTTTAAGGGTCCCTGAAAAATTTTTAGACCCCGTTTTAAAATCGGCAGAAACTTGGTTAAAACGTCGTATTTTCGGGTTCGTTTTGCGATCGAATTTCTAACGACTTTGATAACATGTTAGTTATGGTTTAGCTAGGCTCTGATACCACTGTAAGTCGACGTTAGACACCCCACATGATGCGGGGAGGCGGAATAGGTAAAAGAATCATTTTGTTTAAACTAACATCGACTAACTTTACGGATCTTTGCTAAACCCTAACTAACAACTATATTGAAGTGATTAGCTACTATGATAGATGATTATACCTTTTGATTCAAGTCCTTCTTGTCCTTGTAGTTCACCTCCTCGTCGGCCTCCTCGTTGTGATAGAAGATCCACTCGAGAGCTACTTCTCCAAGCTTTAACCTCTCACTTGAGGTAACTAAGTGGATATGAGTGCTAATCAAAGTAACCTAGAGGATATAGAACAGGATTAGGGATCTATTAGTCTTTCTAACCCTAGGATCTCAACACATGAGAGGATTAGGGTTAGTTCTTTGAAGAGAGAGAGCTTGAGGAGAGAGAAGGTGTGAGTGAGAATGATAATGAATTATGTCTCATTTTAGAATATATGAAGCATGATAATTATTAAATGAATAACATAATAATAATATCAACCATGCTTCATTAACTCTCTTTGGGTGAATCAGCTCATGAGTCATTAAGCAATAAATGCTTCATTAACTCATTTGGATGAATCACACCATGAGTCACTAATCCATTTAATGCAAATTCCACCTAAGCCTCCAACTCATCAATCTTCTAGAAGCTTCTCGACTAATTACAAGAATGCCCCTCCTATCCGTGAAAACACGGAAATACTGAGATTGTATAAATCCAATAATCCAATACAAGAATCTGGCTTAAACTAAAGCCCGCTAGTAAAACCTGTCCGGACATCGTACGTGCATAAAAACACGTATGTGTCCGAACCCTGTCGTAAAACCATACGACCTCTATATCATTTCGCCTGAAGCAGGGAAACTCTCTGTGTGGGACTTTAAAGAATTGACACTACGCTGGCAGTGGGTTTAACCACAGGCCGCAAGCGGTACGAGTTGTACGTAACGGTCCCCAGGTAGATGTCGATAAGAAGGCCGATGAGGAAACCCATCCGAACTCCTACTGAGTCTGATGTGACAATCTCCGCACAGTCCGGTCTGTTCGTCTAAGACTATCGCATATCAGGCCTAGGGGGCGGCAAGCGTCAGTCCACTAAAAGCTGTATAAGTCGTGTCGGAGTGAAGCCCATTACACCTTGAGAAGCTACTGGAAATCCTACCGGTAAATCTCGTTTGCCCTGGCCAGGGACTTTGCGTAATGGCTTTCCAAACACAGCGCGATATCAACTCCCAATACTGGGAGAGATGAATCCTATCTAACCGCCACTGCCTCCAAGTGCTTCGGGACTGCACCTAACTGCTACCAGTTTGCATGATTCCTTTGAGCCGTGGCAGGGTAGCAATCTAAGAACAGTGGGAACACACTCGACACGAAGCAGCAGTATCAAGTCTGCGGATTATGCTGCACTAATATCACCAGGGAACTGTTAACTGACGACCGGTATAATACCAACCAACAGTTCCCTGCGAGTCTTGTCCGGTGTACCCGTAACCCAACGAGCACCTGTATACTATCTCCAGTACATCGTACTAATGGCTGTGGGACAGACCATTTCCCCTGCTGGGATGAGAAGCGTACACACTAGTCTACTCCGGAGTATCGATGCCCTGTCTCGATAATCCTATGACTATGGACCTGAAAAAGGATGTGCTTGTAGACTACCCAGCCTGTACTAGTGTGACTGCCATCACAACGCTGGTAATAAAGCAAAGATCCAAAGGGCTCTACTAATATGTATAATTGATATGTTAAAAGAAACACATGCACATATTAAAGTAGAAACAAACCAAGTAGCATACTACCATTTTTAGCAAGACTGTCAATACAACTGTGAATATCTCAAGCTTCCATTAAGTAATATACAAACTAGTATGATACAGTAATGGCCTCTAGGGCATAATCACTAACACTCCTAATGGACACTGGACAATATACAATACTTTGTATAAGTCCCCTGAGTTTAATAACTCAAACCCTATGCGTCGTAGGTTGAAAACTGTACTATGGTTATGAAGAATTACACCGCTGTTGAATTCTCCTTACCTAACCATCAACTGATATAGGTAAATGTCAAGGACATAATTTCAAAAAGTTATATCTCACTTTATAAAATAAACGTACAGATATACCAGTTTGAAATTGGTGCATAACAATGGATATTCAAAAACCAAATATTTACCGTCCGGCAAAAACCCAGGCAATTTCCTCAAATATCACCAATTACAACGAATTCCGATATAATGAGGATGATCACCTAATTCCCAATAACTTACTCCCACTCATCATCTATAAAACCATACAGATGTGAGAATCAAACCTGGTAAATACATACCCTGGAGCAAGGTCTATTTGGGAAATCCGTTTTCAATTAACATTGCACAGTGAAACTGAAACATGAAAATGTTTCGAAGGGGTATCCGGGTATTCCCTAGTAATGCCTCTATAACATTTCAGAAAAATAAAATATTGTTTTTGGGATTTTTTATAATTAAATAATATTATATTGAATATTTTAATAAGGCGGTATGATTAAATACCGATAAATTGGGAAAAATTTGGAAAATTATAGAAATTACTAAAAAGAGGGTGTTTTATTGGATTTAAGCAAATTATGAATTTTAATGATTCATTATACACTATTTTAATGCTAATCGCGATTAAATATCGCTAATCGCGCATTAAGCTTGTTTTGTGCAAAACATGCACCATGTTATTTTACACTTGTTACATTTTTAACATGGCTTTTCTCATTTATCATGCATGGTTCTAATTTAAAGAGAAAAGAAAAGAAAAGATAATAAAAGAAAAGAAAAGAAAAGAAAATGGAATAAACAATAAGGTATGGGTGAGAGAGAGAGAGGTGGGGGGGGGTCAACCTTGGACCATATCTCTTTGTTCCCTTCATCATATTCCTCATTCTCTCTTCTCTCTTCATCCCCATGGCAGCACACATCATCCCCCTCCTCTATCTCTTCATTACAGCACCAACAACAACTCAAAACTTCTTCTTTTTTCCATAAAAAGCATGCACAAGCTCACAAGCTACACTTTGGACTAAGAAAGTTTGCATTTTGGGCTTTTGGGCAACTCAAGAAGATTCTTGAGTTTCTAAATGAGGTAATTCTTTCACATTAAGTGTAGTATTTCATTTGCTTTAGCCTCTTTTCAAGTTTAAAACCGATTTAGTGAAGTTTTGTGAACTTAGAAAATTCCTAAAAGAGGGTTGTGGGATTCTTGAGTTGTGATGTTGTTTATGAGTGTATTAGTGACTAGGAAACACCCCTAAGTGCTAAAAACCCAGACCAAGCTTGAAGTAAAACCTGAAAACCCAAAACGGAATCTATTCATGTCGGTTTTGTGAGAATTTAGTGGGTGCAGGGAAATCTGGAGTGATCCGGGGCCATTACTAGATGAGCAAACAATACCAGAGACTCTTTTAGACCAATATGAGACCACCAAGACCAGAAGAAACCCCAACTCCCCACCAAAACCAAGCTCGCTGGATTTTAGGGGCTTGGGGCCGGACACATTGATGAGTTGGGTGCCCAGGTTGCTTCAGTACGTCTTATGTACCCTATGTATCACCCTAATGTTGTTTGCTTACCTTGTTTCCACCTTAAACAAAATCTGGGACTAAATTCATGAGTTGCTGTTTTGATTCAGGGTTATATTTTTCGTATTTTTGATTCTGGATTTTAGTTTTTCTGTTTTACCTCGATTACTTGACGTTTGTACGACGATATCGAGGGTTGTTTGGTGGTTTGAAAGGCGTAGTCCATAGGTTCTAACCTATAGGCTTTTAGCGTGTCGTTTTGGTTTTGATTTGGTTTTTAATGCGATACGATACGTTGTGACATGTAGGTACCCCCATGTGGACTTCGGGATGATAAGAAAGCGCGTGGCGACGTCGGCATCAGCAAGCGAAGATCAAAGTGAGTAGATATATATCTACGAGGGAAGTCGGGTGGATGGCGTATAGCACTCCCGCAGTTCGTAGTATACTTATATATATATATATATGGTTATATATGTGTTTTATGTTACGTGGATGATTATCAAGATATGATTTTGTGTTCATGGTTTAGTTTAGGGTAGTTAGAAGTAACTTAGTTTAGCTTCTTAGTCACGAACCCTAGAATAAGGTTTACACCCACACGCGCACACACACACTAGTATACTTTTATACTTGTACGATATGGGGATACGTATATATATATATGTATACACACATAGGTATGGAACTAGGCATATATATATATATACACACATATACATGGATAATGAGGATAGTGGATGATGTTTGGAGATGGGTCGATGAGATTGGGCATGATGCCATGAGATCGGTGTTATATTTTGATTCGTATTATAAGATACGACATGAGATTATAGCGGGCCTTTAGGCGGGTGTTTTCATACCACATGTATATTTGCAGATGGTATCAGTTTGTACTAGACATAGATCAGTACCCCAGTTTATGAGATATGATGATAAGGATACTAGATGAAGAATGAGATGAATGTGATATTTGAGCCTTACCCAGATTTGGGATGCCGTACGATGGATTTACTGTACGAGCTATATATTGATGATAAATCCACACTCTTGACTCGAGGATGTCATAATGTATAATGTATCGTATGCGATACTATTGAGGCGGGATCATCGACTATTATATTTATATATATCGACTCAGACTTAGGTGGTTTTCCCTTACCCTTTCGGCTAGACTGTTCGTTTAGTCCTGTAGTTTACTTGTAGATGTTAGACTAGACTCGAGTCATACCTGTTTCCAAAACTAACGAATCGTGAGTATTTTAAAGACAGGCCAAGGGATTCTACGGATATTTCAAAAGACGTACCTCTTTTCTTAAAAACACCATAGCCCTATTTTCCAAACACCACGATTCGTGTGATTTCAAATGAAAAACTGTATGACTCGTATAACTAATGTAGATTCCTTATTGTTGCATTTACTTTCCATTTCCATATATTCATGCGGTTATTAGCACATTGCATGCCTATATACTTGGGATTTTGTTATATTGAAACCCATGCTGTAAGGACACCAGCACCATTACCGATGATACATTTGCTCCACGTACACCTGCTTTACGGCTCACACACTTCATCATCGATAATTGCCATGTCACTACACACTAGGATTGTTACTTCAGGATATGACTCCTTGCATGCCATACTTGCGTATATACTACTTGTACATCCATATTGGCGCACATGCACATTGTACACTCATACTTGCGTATATACCTACTTGTACATCCATATTGGCGCACAAGCACATTGTACACTCATATTTGCGTATATACCTACTTGTACAATTGGCGCACAGGCACATTGTACACTCATACTTGCGTATATATCTACTTGTACATCCATATTTGCGCACAGGCACATTGCACACTCATACTTCCGTATATACCTACTTGTACATCCATATTGGCGCACAGGCACATTGTACACTCATATTTGTGTATATACCTACTTGTACATCCATATTGGCGAACAGGCACATTGTACACTCATACTTGCTTATATACCTAATTGTACATCCATATTGGCGCACAGGCACATTGTATACTCATACTTGCGTATATAGCTATTTGTACATCCATATTGGCCCACAGGCACTTTGTACATTCATACTTGCGTATATACCTACTTGTAGATCCATATTGGCGCACAGGCACATTGTACAATTATACTTTCGTATATACCTACTTGTACATCCATATTGGCGCATAGGCATATTGTACACTCATACTTGCGTATATACCTACTTGTACATCCGTATTGGCGCACATGCATATTGTACACTCATACTTGCGTATATACCTACTTGTACATCCATACTGACGCACAGACATATTGTACACCCATACTTGCGTATATACTACTTTTACATACATATTGGCGCACATACATATTGTACACTCATACTTGCGTACATACATATTGTACACTCATACTTGCGTACACACATATTGTACACCCATACTTGCATACATACGTATTTGCACATACATAGATGATTCTGGCTTGATTTGGAGATTTGGGAACCACAAGATATATTTTAAAACTGGATTCATTTTAAAAAGAGCGGTTTTCCTTCGATATGTGCATATTACTGTTCCATGTTGCATGATATATGGATATGCTTACATTTCTGTTATATGTCGCATACATTATGCTTTATGATTATACGCATTGAGATATGTTGTTTTCATGAGATTTCTGGATTTGGGAACCGTGGTTATTTCAAAAGAGAGTATGCATTGTTTTAAAAAACCCGGTTACCCTTGATATGATATTTTAGTGCGTCCACCATGTGTTTTCTCGATTCTGAGAGTGTCATGTGAAACCCGATTCGAGGAGCGGTAGGCACCGTCTGCGGGTACATGGTGGACCCGGTGAGGTACCCGGGGGGAAGAAGACTCAAACTGTTAGACGGTGAGCCTGTCAGGGGAGCACTACCTACCGGTGATAGTATTTGGACTCGGCGGTTATCCGGAGGATACCGACCGGAGTAGTCAGTGTTAGTGTATATGCCCTAGGGGCCATTATTGTATTATACTAGCATGTATATTACTTAATGGAAGCTTGGGATATTCACAGTTGTATTAACAGTCTTGCTAAACATGGTAGTATGCTACTTGGTTTTGTCTACTTTAATATGTGCATATATTTCTTGTAACGTATTGCAACACTTTGAATTCTGTTAGGAATGTTTTTCATGTTAATTAGCTATTGTGCGTGTTATTATATATGTGTATAGGATTATTAGTTATTTTAGTCGGGTTACCCTAATTGGAAAATTTTTCCTTTATGAAGTTTACACTTGCACACTTAGCCATTTTGTGACTTAGGTTCAAAGTGTTAGCCCTTTCATTCTTGCATGGTTCATTATTATTTCCCCACCCTTTTATCAAATCAAAACCCCATTCAATAATTCAAAATCCAATAGAAAAATGAAGCATGGTGTTAGGTGAGGAAGTTGACTTTTGACCCTTTTCTTTCTCTCTTCTGTCTCTCTCTCATTTCTGAAACTCCAGCAGAAAAGCAGCAACAAACATAGCATTTTCTTCATCTCCACTTCTCTTTTCACTTCCCTTTGATCTCTATACAAAACCCTACACAAAACAACACATTTTCTTCACAAAACCATGGAAAAAAGGGACCTTTTGAGGTGTTGGAGGCAAATCTGCACACTTGAGGCTAGGGCTGATACTTGTGGTGTTTCTTAAGATCTTTTGAAGGTCTATAGCTCATATTTAACACTCTTTTCCATATCTTGTAGTATCTTAGCTAAAAATCATGTTTTATGTGCATTATTAGTGATATTGAGGGATATTGGTAAAGTATTTGTTAGATTGGTATTCTCATGGTGTAGTGAACTCTTTTAAGTGCTATTAGAGCTATTTAACCTAGGTTTTTGTTTCAGTTCGCACAGAAATACCATAAATTATCATTTTAGTGTAAAAGTGTGGTTTTTAACTAGAATTAGGGCTCTGTGGAATCTTCTCCTACCCGGGGTGTTTTAGAATGAAATTGTATTTACTGTAGCATGTGTAGGGGGTATAGAGTGCACACACCAGACCCGGGAGCCTACCTCCCTACCCAGGCCGCCGGAAAATGTGTTCTGGCCGCAATTTGTGGCCAGATGAGTGAGTTGGGGGTTGGGGCTTGGACCACAGGAGTCTGCTACTATGTGGAGTATTTTGGTATATATAGTTTTGTAATATCTTTTCTGTATAAAAATCTGGGATCTAATACCCTATTTTCCGTATTTTTTAAACTTTCGTGACACGCGTGATACGTGTGTGTGGGTTTGGGGTTTCTGCGTATCGCGACGCGTCGGGGTAGCTTCAGACGCGTAATCACACGTTTTAGCGTATCGCGCACACGCGCCCTTGGTTTGAAACACGGGTTTCTAGTTGACTTTTAATGTCGTGTTTGTATGGTTTTAAGCTTATGTGTGATATATTGTGAAATTCTAGGTTCGCAGGCGAGTGCGACGGACGCCGCGAAGAAGGGGAAACAAGTCGTCGGCTATACCTAGCGAGAGACTACGGTGAGTAGATTTAACATCTACGGGGATATCGCCCGCATGGCGTTATGTGTCAGGGCTGATAGGACCTTATAGCGATATATACTGCATTCACCTACATGACTACTGTTTATTGCATACCGCATTCCCTGCTATGCGTATATAGAACACCGCACTATTACTAACGGTTCAAGTTGCACGAGCGCGATTTATATGCTACACTCACACCGTTAGTGATTGCCATGACACTCACATTATAGGATTGCTATAAATCATATATTAGATTGTTTCTGCATTATTGATGTTTGCCATGATTTGCCGCATATCAGCAGATGTTATATTCATACTTGGACACATCTACATCACATATTCATACATGTGCCATGTATATATTGATATCTTCATACCTGCATAGATTTACTCATTGAGATATGTTGTTTCCATGTTATTTCTGATTTTGGGAACCGTGGATATTTCAAAGAGAATAGGTAATTATTTAAAAACTCGGTTTCCCTTGATATGATATTTCAGTGCGTCCACCATGTGTTTTCTCGGTGCTAGAGCGTGATATATGAGAGAGAGGGCTGACCCGGACTGACGGATGCCCGATATATGAGAGAGAGGGCTGACCCGGACTGACGGTTGCCCGATATATGAGAGAGAGGGCTGACCCGGACTGACGGATGCCCGATATATGAGAGAGAGGGGGCTGACCCGGACTGACGGGTACCCGATATAGGAGGATTTGCGTGTCGATGCTAGACACGAGTATTTATGATATTTGGGTGCCAATGTTGGGCACTCGTGATTCTCAGTGATGTACAGGATGTGAGGGCCGATGGGAGTGCTGGCGTCTGGGTTGTTGGGATTAGGGGTGCATTGGTGGGTACCGATTATCTTTCCAAGTTGATATTCCGTGTAGATGTTATTTCATCCCGTGCTTCGCAATTATTATTTTGCATCACATCCTGTAGTTACTTTACTTGACAGAGCACTTGCATGATTATGCACATACTGCTTATTGCATATAGACTTATCTGCTGGCATTTGATAGAGTAGTGCAGCACGTGCATGCTCGCGATTACCTTTATATGTTATCTCTATTCATGAGCTGGCAACTCACCTCCGTTGTGCCACAGTATTTGCAGGTTTCCCCTCAGAGTAGTCGCGGCAGGCTACCTTCTTACATCTTTTGACTACAGATAACACTACAGTTGGTACGAGAGCTGTTTTGCTATTAGGTGGGTTGTGGTATCTGGTTACTTCTATTGTACATATTTTTGTATCTAGTATTCTCCGTCTACCTTATATGTATTTGACTTAGAGAAAGTGAGAGGACGATGATGTATATTATTTGTATTCTGGTGTGTCGAGTTCGTTGTGAGCCGACTTTAGTTATGCAGTTATTTCTATCTGTGATGTTCCCACTTGTTGCTCTTGATCTTCGCTAAGGCGTCGTATATTGCTATCTTGGTGATTGTTTACTTAAGATTTCTTATCACTTTTAAAATACTTCCATTTAAAACTTAAAGCACTCTATACTTTTACTGGTTTTATTTCTGGGTTTTCGGTTCACTTAGTCGCATTACGCCTGTAGACGTTACGTGGTTAAGTGCCGGTCAGGGGCCAAACTTTGGGTCGTGACACGTATCTCTTATAAATATTAGTAGAGCCCTCAGGATCTTTGCTTGATTACCAGCGTTGTGATGGCAGTCACACTAGCTGGGGCTGGGTAGTCTATAAGTAACATCCTATACTTGTCCCTAGTCATAGGATTATCGAGGCAGGGCATCGATATTCCGGAGTAGACTAGTGTGTATGCTTCTCATCCCAGTTGGGGAGATGGTCTGTCCCACAGCCATCAGTACGTCGTACTGGAGATAGTATATAGATGCTCGTTAAGTTACGGGTACATCGGACAGGACTCGCAGGGGAACTGTTGGTTGGTATTATACCCGTCGTCAGTTAACAGTTCCCAGGTGACATGAGTACAGCATAGTCCGCAGACTTGACACTGCTACTTCGCCTCGAGTGTGTCCCACTGTTCTTAGATTGCTACCCTACCACGGCTCAAAGGAGTCGTGCAAACAGGTAGCAGTTGGGTGCAGTCCCGAGCACTTGGAGGCAGTAGCGGTTAGACAGGATTCGTCTCTCCCGGTATTTGGAGTTGATATTATTAGTTATATGTATGCCCTAGAGGCCATTACTGTACAATGGATGTATATTGTAGTGGATGCTGGGACGTATATAGGTAGGACTTTCTTGCTCGACATGATAGTACGCTATCTGGTTGCTCTTTATCTTAACATGTATACATTCAGTCTCTCTGTTACATGTTGATAAAGCCCTTAGGATGTGTACTCGACTTCCAGGACTATGATGCAGATCATACTAGTGGGGCCTGGGTAGTCCGTGAGTACATCCTTCAATGTTCCTAGTCGTGGGAATATCGAGACGGGGCATCGATATTCCAGAGTAGACTAGCGTATATCTTCTCGACCCATGTGATGGGCGATGGATGATCCCATATCCATTGGTGTTTGACATCAGAGATGGTATGCGGGTGCTCAGTGGTGACATGGTACACTGAACGAACTCTCCGAGAACTCTCAGATGGTATTATACATTGCGTCAGATGGCAGTTCTCTGGTGACACTGGTACAGCTTAGTCTGTTGACCCGAGATCGTCATAGAGTCTTGTGTGTCTCCCACTGTGCTTTGATTTCCACCCTACCACGGCTCTACTGAGTCGTGCAAACAGGTGGTTTTTAGGTACAGTCCCGATTCACATGGAGGCAATGAGCGATAGGAGGGGATTCGTCTCTCCCGGTATTGGGGGTTGATGTTGTGCTATGCTCGACTGGCCATAACTGGAAATCCCTGGCCAGGGTTGCAGTGATATACCGGTAAGAGTTATCAGTAGTTTCACGCTTGTTATGGACCTTATATCGGCATGACTTATCAAGCTACTGGGGTTTGACGTTTACCACCCATAGGCGAGATATGCGACATATCAGACGAACAGACCGGACTGTACGATAAGTGTTACTGGTTGGATTCACAGGAGTGTGAGCGGGCTTGCTCGTTGATCTTCCGATCGCTTAATACCCGGGTGGCCGTTACGTTTAGCAGACCGCTTGCGGCTTGTGGGTGTTTGATATGATCATCACCTACTGCCGGCGTATTGACGAGTCTTTAGAGTCCTACACAGAGGTTTCCTGGCTCAAGCGAAACGAAATAGGAGCGCATATGAGATATGTGCGGGATCGAGAATAACACCAGTATGTGATACTGAATTCTATTCTCGCGATTTGTATCATCGGACGGTTATATAAGATATAGCCGGGTTACCGAATCAAGTGTTGATTCGATACATTGATACACTAGATATTAGTTGGTTATATGCAATTGTAAGTGCACGGCGGCGCCCCGGCCGTCAATCCGACGCCGGAATGCGGAAGCGGTGATAAACTTTAATTTTGCGAACTTAGCAAACCGGCACCACCGCGCACTAAACACCCGGATCGGGCCATTAAACTAGTTCTAGCTAACTACAAAAAGGGAACAGATATACCGAATGATCCGAGTCCTCCGGTCTTCTCGTCGTCGTCCCGATCTCCCGCGGAAACTCCGGTCGTCGCCTCCTCGCCGGAAGGGCACCACAACGCCTGTATCTTTTACGGGCTCCCACCTCAATACCGAGGCAACTCGGGCACGAAGCTGGCGAGTCGACGTGCCCAAGGTTTACTGTAGGCTAGTGTAGAGTCTATGTCTCATTTAGGGTTTTGTTGCCATGGAGGATGGAGGAAGAAGTAAGGAAAATTGGTGCTTTCAATTTTCTAGCAAGAAGAAGATGAGATGAAGAATTCCTCACATAACCAAAATGAACTCTCTCATTTTCTTCTCTCATGTGTGGCCAACCTCATCAAATGAGAATGGTGGAGGAATGAATATCAAACCATAACAAGAAGGGAGGTGAGTGTAGTAAAAGCAAGGGGGTGACCACAACCCTAAAGAAATGATAACCATCTCAAATTAATATCAAATTCATTCTAATCACCATAAAGCAAGTGATAAGAAGGAAAAAGAATCTCATCATGAAAAACTATCATGATGCCACCAATATGCAAGAAAGCCCTCCACAAAATGTTATTTGCAAACTTGCAAATAACACCCTCCATCAAAAAAGTCCGGCCGGGAAAGAACAAAGGAAAACCGGCCGGAACGGAATGCAAACTGGAAACTCCAGAAAACTGGTCCCGTAATAAATTACAGGAAAACCCCGATACTGTGCATACACACCCGCATCTGTATACCGACCGGATACAAATGCAATGAGACAAAATCTACACTGTACTATACTAGGATCCGGCTTAAACCAAAGCCGGCTACTAATATCCGTCCGATCCTGATCCGTGCAATACCGCACGTATCTGATCGAACCCTGCCATATATCCATACGGCCACTAGTACAAACCGTCCGATCCTGATCCGTGCAATACCGCACGTATCTGATCGGACCCTGCCATATCTTCATACGGCCTCTACAGCGTTTTGCCCGAAACTTGAGTAACTGAAAGTGTGGTGGACTCTAAAGACTCGTCAATACTATGGCTATGGATTTAACCACTAGCACGTTAGAGGTATAAGCCAATACGTGACGGGCCACCAGCTATTGACCAAAAGGGACGTCGATGAGCGAACTCATCCTGACACCCTACTGAGCCTGTCAGTGACAATATCCGTACAGTCCGGTCCGTTCGTCTATGAGCATCGCATGGCGGGCCTAGGAGGTTGGTAAAAGTCAGACCCCCAAAAGCGATGCAAGTCGTGTCGGAGTGTAGCCCAGAACACCCTGAGATACTACTGGAATACCTACCAGTAAATCTCCTGCCTTGGCCAAGGACTTCGTATAATGGCTCTCCTAGACACAGCGCGACCTCACCCCCAATACCGGGAGAGACGAACCCCTGAAGATCCGCTCACTGCCTCCATGTGGCTCGGGACTGTACCCAACTAAAACCTGTTTGCACGACTCCTTTGAGCCATGGTAGGGTAGTAATCAAAGTACAGTGGGAACTCACACGAGACAAATGACGATCCCCAGGTCGATGAACTAACCTGTACACATGTCACCAGGAAACGGCTATCTGACGTCTGGTATAAGACCAACTAGCATGTTCCCAGCGAGTCCGGTCCGGTGTACTCATAACCCAATGAGCACCTGTATACATCTTAGGTGATCCAACTGACACCAGTGGCTTGTGAGACCGGCCACCGCCCCTCGTCGGGGTCTCGACTGTATACACTAGTCTGCTCTGGAGAATCGATGCCCTGTCTCGAAACTCCCACGACTAGGGACCTTTTAAGGATGTGCTTATAGACTACCAGCTCCCACGTATATGATCGCCATAATACTGCTGGCAGTCAAGCAAGAATCCTAGGGGCTCTATCAACGTGCAATAGCGACCTGTCAGGTCACCTAAAGCATTACACGATGATAAAGGTGAACCAGATAGCATACTATCATCTCGAGTAAGACTGTCCTACCGGGATAGGTTCTCCCTCAATCATTGCAATCACGTGCCTGTGATCCAATAATTGACTCTGAGGGCACTATCTCCAACAATCTCCCACTTGCACTCAAGGTTAATTATTGCGATGTCGCATACTCACAGCCCGTGTGATACCGAACACCCAACTCCTCTACTTGTCAGTCTCACAAAACTCGTTTGCGAAACTATTGCGTTCGAGGAATAGCCTCAGTGAGTGGATCCGCCTTGATGTTTCTTTCTATGTCTCTCTATATCTCAAGTTCGCGGAGAAAGCCATCTCCCGAAATGAGAAATACCTGTCTTAGAATATGTCTGGATGTCTGATGGGACCTAGCTCATAAATGAAATCCAAATCCAAACTTCTTAGACTGTATCGTCAACTGAACTTAATCAGTATCCTGCGCCATGCCTCCCTCAGTATTTCCTTGGATCACCTATCCAAAAATACTGCCCCTCGTCAGAGGGAAAACTATAACTCTGACAACCTCCTTGTCGTCCATGTCACCTTGGAAGCCTAGAATGATAACCGTCTCTCTAAAGAGGCTGTCGTTATCATATCCTTAGAACATCCACTTATGTTCTAAAACTGCTTCCTACTGTTTCTCCAGGATTGGATCAATGTCAACTTATTGCATCTAGTGCAAGAACAACATCTGGTGTGGTACTTTGACATCTCATGATTGACTCAATTGCCTAAGCAAGTGATCTGTCAATCATGCACATCCCTCTCTACTTTAGTCTATAAGACACCTTTAGAGAGGGTGACTCCATCACCTGCAGGTATACTACCGTGCTAGGAGTCGTCCATTCTAAATACTCCTAAAATGCTGTCTAAGTACCCAGATTGGGAAACCACCCAAATCTAGATCTATAGATCTACTAACCAGAATGTCTGATATAATATCCAAGTCCTATGTGGAGAAAACACTGTGTGACAACCAAAGAATAACCGATCATAGTATAGGAATATCACTTCCTACTCTGTGTATGTCATCCAAATACCAGGACACCACACCCTACTACCTTCTCAACAGATCCATCCCCTATTCTGAAGAAGTCATACCCATGACTGTCACATCAGAAATAGAAGATCTATCTCCGCTATAGCTGCTTTAGTCTATAAATAGACATAAGCCACCTGTCCACCAATGCTTCTGCTGCTCCCACTGACTACGACAACCCTCTGGCAAAGTCATATAGACGTGCACTTCTAAAGCTAGTTTAGAACGACACTATACTCATCCTCCCACCGGGTCTCGCAGCCTGGAACAACAGCAATGGCAAGTTTGGGTAAACAAGAACTTCCCTGTCACCGTCCTTGAGGCTACCGGAGTACCTCTCGGGTGCCTGAAGTTGCCCACCGTATCTGCGGAGTGGCTAATGGAATGTCAAACCAGATTGAATCTTTAGGTTCCTTATCAAATCTTCAGTAATCGTTTGCGGTTCTGGAATCACTTCCAGTTCTACCATACTCCCACTGCTGTTTTCTGAAAAAATCCATTTTTATTAAAACTGTGGCGAGTCTAGAACAATATCGCTATTGATCTTCCAGATGGTAGAAAATCAACCCTCGTCATAGCCTGGGTCAACCCACAAACAGCCATTACAGAAACGTGCCTTAAGTTATCCAGAGTCTGGTTTTAAGCATAAACCGGAAAACTCCCCGTACCTTAACATCGTTAAGATATGAACTGTTCTATATCCAATATAGAACCAGAGGCACTGATTTAATTGAACCAGATTCAAATCATGCAGCTGTCTCCAGTGCATGTCGACTAAATGGAATGAGGCCGATCAGCGTTACTCAACTTAGGAATGCTTCCAATTATGAGTAACCCGAAAGAGAAGCAAGTTCTCTTAATCATTACTATCAACTGAATACCATACACAAGTATCTACATCTTCGATCACTTTGAAGAATCCCGATACTTGCAAAACCTGGTTCTCTACTTTATTCAAATACCTATAACTTCTCAAAATTCGGACCCTGTGTTTCCACGAAACACCTGTCTAAAAAATAGAGAAGTCATAAGTAAACAGAATATAGTACGAGAACCAACCCCTCTGTCCTCATGGACACTGGACAATATAAAATACTCTGTATAAGTCCCCTGAGTCAAATGACTCATTCACTGTGTGTCGTAGGTTGAAAACTGTACTTATGGTTAAGAAGAATTACACCGTTGTTCAATGCTCCTTACCTAACCATCCACTGATATAGGTAAATGTCGTAGACATAATTTCAAAAAGGTATATCTCACTCTATAAAAATAGACGTACAGATATATCAATTTGAAATTGGTGCATAACAACGGATATTCAAAACTAAATATTTGCCGTCTGGCAAACAAACGAGGTGACTTCCTCAAATATCACCGATTACAACGAATCCCGGTATAATGAGGATGATCACCCAATTCCCAATAACTTACTCCCACTCATCATCTGTAAAACCATACAGATGTGAGAATCATACCTGGTAAATACATACCCTGGAGCAAGTGTCTAATTGGGAAATCAGTTTTCTATTAACAGCACACAGTGAACCTGAAACATTGAAATGTTTCGATGGGGTATCCTGGTATTCCTAGTAATGCCTCTTCCATTATCCATATTCACAACTGTAACTGTATAATTGTTTGCCACCTCTCCAAATCCCTTTATATGTCTTTAGTCATTACCTTCTGTACACCCCTTTAGGCCAAATGGTTTTCTTCCTTCCCTACCGTTCGGCACCAGCCTATGGTTTGGAAGAAGACTATCCAATAAGCATAGTGGGTGTACTGTCCTAATCCTAGGAGCACTCAAAACGCGAGAGAAGGTGAAGATAAAAGACAACCGAATAAACCTTATTCCTATTTCTCCTGAACCAGAATCCATCCCCGAACTGGAACAAGTTCCTTTCGAGTTCGTATATAACCATACGATGGATTATCCAATAAACTTGGGATCTTCGTAGTGATACGGAGTGTCCTGGAGAAATACAAAGGTGATTTAGGATTGGCGAAGAAATACTTGGTTTGGTCGTGAATAGCAGTCACAATTTACTTTGCCCTCTTACTAATCCCTTTCTTTGTCTTTACTTAATACCTTCTGTATACCGTTTAGGCTAATTGGTATTCTTCATTCCCCACCGTTCGGCACCAGCCTAAGGTTTGGAAGAAGACTATCCAATTTTCGTAATAGGTGTACTATCTCCTAAACCAAGGAGTACTCGTAACCTGAGAGAAGGTAAATGGAAAAGACAACTGAATAGTCCTATCCGTTTTCTCCAGAACCGGAAACCATCCTCGAATAAATCCCTTCGAGTTCGTATCTAACCATACGATGATTTTGTCCAATGGAAGTGGACGTTCGTAGTAGTACTGGGTGTCCTGGAGAAAAGGGTAAAAGTAGGAGTGGCAATGAGGTTAGCAACTCTGACAATCCAAAAGCCAGTATTAAGAAGGTTCGGTCAACTTGGTCACTGAGTCATAGTCCTAGGGTCGGGTCAATGGTCGCTGCCGAAGAGAGAGAGAAAAGAAACACTCAGCGTGCACTCTATCCTAGATCAGAATGGTTATCACTTTTTCTAATCAGGAAACCTCCCACTGTACCTCAAATTCTCCTCCAAACCTGAAAGAAGAATTAGTCGGGGTCACCCGAGGAGTAAACCAACTCATCAGTGGGAATCGGGATCCAACTATCATTGCATGATAACGTGACGGAATCCGCTCACGTCATCACACTCCAGAAGGTATGCGCATATCTGGCAAGTTTCAGTTCCTTTGAAACTCCCGATGTGATTTTTACCCCATGCTCTTATGACCTTGACTTTGGCCAACAAATCATAAGTCACATGTCAAGTTCTGTCCGTCATTCTCCAGGTTAATTTGAATCCACCCGTACCTACCCTTGACTTTGGCCAACAAGGCAGTACGACTGTTCCAAACCAACGCATCTATATATGCTGCATATGAATAACCAACAGCTACCAAACACTGTGCCTTGACTTTGGCCAACAAACACAGCTTGAATACTATTGACTACCCATATGAAACGACGGAGGGCTACGAATGGTTTCTGGCGAAAACCTTTAACGTAATGAACTTGATATCGTTGAAGGAACGGATAGCTTTTTAGAAAATATAGTAACGAAAACCTTTACTAAAGAGGTCACTCCCGGTGAAAGGATCTCGGCTCTTTCCCCGTAGAATGGGGTGCAGGATATTCCAAATGAATACCACGATGCAAAGCAAAAGTAATCGGCTATAGTGAAGTTAATGCCCTGACGCAAACTTCTGTCCAAGGGGTCACTCCCGATGAAGGGATCTCGGCCCTTGCCTCGTCGACTGAGGTGCTGGATATTCATAACCGAATATCACTGTGCAAAACAAAAGTGAACGTCCTTGCAATAACAGCTTTTTGAAAAGTGTTCCAACAACATCAGAATAGGTTTGTTTTAACTTGCATTGATCCAAATCAACGCAGTCCCATCAATTGATCACACCACAAAAAACGAAAATATACTGATGTACGTATATGCCATCCTCATTCGCCACTGGGTCCCGTCATTACCCGTTAGGTTAGCTAACTAACGATAGAGCGGGGACTAGACTAGCGCGGATGTAAAACATATACAACATCTACTAATATATATACCAATATATTATATTTCGCTCAAGGCGTGATAAAATGCAACATCACAGAAATGTACAGCATCACAGAACAATACAGATATCTGGGATCCCCGGGTTTCACAGAGCCACTACTGAAACCCGACGTTCCCCTGGTCGTGTGGATAGCCTGTGAAATGAAATCCTAGACCCCTACGGGCGCGGCAAGTCACCCGCCAAGACCTGAAGCGAGGCAGCCCCTTCAGCACCGTGAATGGACCACCCAGCACTTCACGGAATCCGGTAACTTGGGCACCCCTCCTGGGTCAACCTGTACCCCCTACGAGTGCGGCGAATAGCCCGCCAATTCTAGAGTGAAGCCCCTCCGTCTCAATGCCATGAGATGCGGGCTTGTTGCCTTTTAGAACCCGGCTATCCGTGCACCCCTCCGCGGGGTAATCCTAGTACAGAAAGTAAAATATACATACAACGGGTACATCGACCGCAACCAGGTCGTGCCCCAAAATAATAATACAATCAGGCAGTGACGGCAGTCCACATGTCGGACGCTCGCCCCGCAATATCAAATGTACATAATACAACCACAACTGTACTAGCATTGCATCCAGGCTATCCTCCACGACCGATCCGCAACATCACAGCATAACACAGAACATCAACGTGAAAGTCACGTTCGCAAATCCGTCTAACCGGGCTATAGCAGTTAGACAGGATTTACCGATCGAGTGACATTCACGGTCGCAGATATAATGTAAATACTGTGAAATAATGTGTTTAAAATATTCCGATCGATCAAATTTTAACAAGTGGGCCCCCAAGTACTACTGTAGCACATCAAGAAATTCTGGGCCCAAAATTAATAATTCCAAAACCCCTATTTTCAGCCCACAAGCCCACTGCAAAAAAATGATGACATGAACCCACATTCCTGCGGCGGAACCACGGCTAAAGAGGGGTTTTGGCCGCGGTTCCGCGGTCGTACGGAGGGATCGGGTCATCAAATTTTTCCAGTGTTCTTCGAACTCCCTGCACATCATTCTGAGACAACCTAAAAAATTTTTGGACTCCAAAAAATTTCGACAGAAACTGATAGTACTAGAAAACGCGGTTTCGGGATTTTGTTCGATCGGAAACGTAAAACAAATTAAACCAAGCTAGACTATGTTAATGGCGAGGCTCTGATACCACTGTAAGTGCACGGCGGCGCCCCGGCCGTCAATCCGACGCCGGAATGCGGAAGCGGTGATAATCTTTAATTTTGCGAACTTAGCAAACCGGCACCACCGCGCACTAAACACCCGGATCGGGCCATTAAACTAGTTCTAGCTAACTACAAAAAGGGAAGAGATATACCGAATGATCCGAGTCCTCCGGTCTTCTCGTCGTCGTCCCGATCTCCCGCGGAAACTCCGGTCGTCGCCTCCTCGCCGGAAGGGCACCACAACGCCTGTATCTTTTACGGGCTCCCACCTCAATACCAAGGCAACTCGGGCACGAAGCTGGCGAGTCGACGTGCCCAAGGTTTACTGTAGGCTAGTGTAGAGTCTATGTCTCATTTGGGGTTTTGTTGCCATGGAGGATGGAGGAAGAGGTAAGGAAAATTGGTGCTTTCAATTTTCTAGCAAGAAGAAGATGAGATGAAGAATTCCTCACATAACCAAAATGAACTCTCTCATTTTCTTCTCTCAAGTGTGGCCAACGTCATCAAGTGAGAATGGTGGAGGAATGAATATCAAACCATAACAAGAAGGTAGGTGAGTGTAGTAAAAGCAAGGGGGTGACCACAACCCTAAAGAAATGATAACCATCTCAAATCAATAACAAATCCATTCTAATCACCATAAAGCAAGTGATAAGAAGGAAAAAGAATCTCATCATGAAAAACTATCATGATGCCACCAATATGCAAGAAAGCCCTCCACAAAATGTTATTTGCAAACTTGCAAATAACACCCTCCATCAAAAAAGTCCGGCCGGGAAAGAACAAAGGAAAACCGGCCGGAACGGAATGCAAACTGGAAACTCCAGAAAACTGGTCCCGTAATAAATTACAGGAAAACCCCGATACTGTGCATACACACCCGCATCTGTATACCGACCGGATACAAATGCAATGAGACAAAATCTACACTGTACTTTACTAGGATCCGGCTTAAACCAAAGCCGGCTAGTAATATCCGTCCGACCTGATCCGGGCAATACCGCACGTATCTGATCGAACCCTGTTGCGCCACGGCAGCGCCCCGGCCGTCTATCCGAGGCCAAAATGCGGAATCAAAATTTTCTTAACTTTTAAACTGGCGCTACCGCTGACAATAAACCCGGATCGTAACCATTAACCGATACTAGCAATCAAGAGAAAGGGTGAGAGATATACCGAGTGATCCGAGTCCTCCGGTCTTCTCGTCATCGTCCCGATCTCCCGCGGAAACTCCGGTCGTCGCATCCTTGCCGGAAGGGCACCACATCGTCTGCATCTTTTACGGGCTCCCACCTCAATACCGAGGCAACTCGGGCACGAAACTGGCAAGTCGACGTGCCCAAGATTTGCTGTAAAATGTAGTGTAGAATCATAGTCTCTTTTGGGGTGGTGAAGTTGCCATGGAGGGAGAAGAGAATCATGAACTTTGGAAAGGTTTCTTGAGAATTTTGCAAGCATGAAAAAGGAGATGTGTATGATCAATTTTTTCACACATAAATCAAATGAATCATTCTCATATTACACAAGAAGTGGCCGGCCCCCCTCTTTTCCAAATGGTGGAGAAAAAACAAAAACAAGAAGGAAGGTGAGTGTAGGATAAAGGTGGAGGGTAACCACATCCAAACACCATGATAACAAACTCACATCAACTCTAATCACAATCAAATCCAAGCATCATGAAAAAGAAAAGATGCTAATCAAATCATGATCCCACAAATGCAAGAAACCCCCTCCCCAAATGTAATTTGCAAAACTGCAAATTACCCCCTCCATCGGAAAAGTCCGGCCGGGAAGGAACAAAGGAAAACCGGCCGGAACGGAATGCAAACTGGCAACCTCAGAAAACTGGTCCCGTAATAAATTACAGGAAAACCCCGATACTGTGCATACACACCCGCATTTGTATTCCGACCGGATACAAATGCAATGAGACAAAATCTACACTGTACTAAACTAGGATCCGGCTTAAACCAAAGCCGGCTAGTAATATCCGTTCGATCCTGATCCGTGCAATACCGCACGTATCAGATCGAACCCTGCCATATAACTATACGGCCACTAGTACAAAACTGTCCGATCCTGATCCGTGCAATACCGCACGTATCTGATCGGACCCTGCCATATCTCCATACGGCCTCTACAGCGTTTCGCCCGAAAGCTTGAGTAACTTTAAGTGTGGTGGACTCTAAAGACTCGTCAATATTATGGCTGTGGATTTAACCACTAGCACGTCAGAGGTATAAGCCAATACGTGACGGGCCACCAGCTATTGACCAAAAGGGACGTCGATGAGCGAACTCATCCTGACACCCTACTGAGCCTGTCAGTGACAATATCCGTACAGTCCGGTCCGTTCGTCTATGAGCATCGCATGTCGGGCCTAGGGGTTGGTAAAAGTCAGAGCCCCAAAAGAGGTACAAGTCGTGTCGGAGCGTAGCCCAGAACACCCTGAGATACTACTGGAATACCTACCAGTAAATCTCCTGCCTCGGCCGAGGGCTTTGTGTAATGGCTCTCCTAGACACAGCGCGACCTCACCCCCAATACCGGGAGAGACGAACCCCTGCAGATCCGCTCACTGCCTCCATGTGGCTCGGGACTGTACCCAACTAAAACCTGTTTGCATGACTCCTTTGAGCCGTGGTAGGATAGTAATCAAAGCACAGTGGGAACTCACACGAGACAAATGACGATCTCAGGTCGATGAACTAACCTGTACACATGTCACCAGGGAACTGCTATCTGACATCTGGTATTAGACCAACTAGCATGTTCCCGGCGAGTCCTGTCCGGTGTACTCATAACCCAATGAGCACCTGTATACATCTTAGGTGAACCAACTGACACCAGTGGCTTGTGAGACCGGCCACCGCCCCTCGTCGGGGTCTCGACTGTATACACTAGTCTACTAATGGAGTATCGATGCCCTGTCTCGAAACTCCTACGACTAGGGACCTTTTAAGGATGTGCTTATAGACTACCAGCTCCCACATATATGATCGCCATCATACTGCTGGTAGTCAAGCAAGAATCCTAGGGGCTCTATCAACGTGTAATAGTGACATGACAGGTCACCTAAAGCAGTACACGATGATAAAGATAAACCAGATAGCATACTATCATCTCGAGTAAGACTGTCCTACCGGGATAGGTCATCCCTCAATCATTGCAATCACGTGCCTGTGATCCAATAATTGACTCTGAGGGCACTATCTCCAACAATCTCCCACTTGCACTCAAGGCTAATTATTGCGATGTCGCATACTCACAGCCCGTGTGATACCGAACACCCAACTCTTCTACTAGTCAGTCTCACAAAACTCGTTTACGAAACTATTGCGTTCGAGGAATAGCCTCAGTGAGTGGATCTGCTGTGATGTTTCTTTCTATGTCTCTCTATTTCTCAAGTTCGCAGAGAAAGCCATCTCCCGAAATGAGCAATACCTGTCTTGGAATGTCTGGATGTCTGATGGGACCTAGTTCAAAAATGAACTCCAAATCCAGACTTCTTAGACTGTATCGTCAACTGAACTTAATCAGTATCCTGCGCCTGGCCTTTCCCTCAGTATCCACCTGGACCACCTGTCCAATATACTGCCCCTCGTCAGAGGGAAAACTATAACTCCGACAGCCACTCTGCCATCCATGTCACCTTGGAAGCTTGGAATGATAACCGTCTCCTAAAAGAGGCTGTCGTTACCACATCCCTAGAACATCAACTTATGTTCTAAAACTGCTTCCGACTGTTTCTCCAGGATTGGATTAATATCAACTTATTGCACCTACTGCAAGAACAACATCTGGTGCGGTACTTGACATCTCATGATTGACTCAATTGCCTAAGCAAGTGATCTGTCAATCATGCGCATCCTCTCCCCTTTATTCTGTAAGACACCTTTAGAGAGGGTGACTCCATTACCTGCAGGTATACTACCGTGTCAGGAGTCGTCCATTCTAAATACTCATAGAATGCTGTCAAGGTACCCAGATTGGGAAACCACCCAAATCTAGATCTAAAACAATAGATCTAGTATCCAGAATGTATGATAAAATATCCAAGTCCTATGTGGAGAAACCACTGTGTGACGACCGAAGTATAACCGATCGTAGTATAGGAATATCACTTCCTACTCTGTGTATGTCATCAAATACCATGACATCACACCCTACTACCTTCTTAACAGATCCATCCCCTATTCTGATGAAGTCAAACCTATGACTGTCACATCAGACATAGATGATCTATCTCCGCTGTAACTACTTTAGTCTATAAATAGACATAAGCCTGATGACCACCAATGCTTCCGCTGCTCCCACTGACTACGACAACCCTCTACCAGAGTCATATAGACGTGCACTTCTAAAGCTAGTTTAGAACGACGCTATACCCATCCTCCTGCCGGGTCTCACAGTCTGGAACAACAGCAATGGTAAGTCTGGGTAAACAAGAACCTCCCTGCCACCGTCCTTGAGCATACCGAAGTACCTCTCGAGTGCCTGAGGTTACCAATCATATCTGCGGAGTGGCTAATAGAATGTCAAATCAGATTGAATCTTTAGGTTCCTATCAAATCTTCAGTAATCGTTTGCGGTTCTGGAATCACTTCCAGTTCTACCATACTCCCACTACTGTTTTCTGAAAAAATCCATTTTTAATAAAACTGTGGCGAGTCTAGAACAATATCACTATTGATCTTCCAGATGGTAGAAAGTCAACCCTCGTCATAGCCTGGGTCAACCCACAAACAGCCATTACAGAAACGTGCCTTGAGTTATCCGGAGTCTGGTTTTAAGCATAAGCCGGACAACTCCCCGTACCTTAACAATGTCAAGATATGAACTGTTCTATATCCAATATAGAAACAAAGACACTGATTTAATTTAACCAGATTCAAATCATGCAGCTGTCTCCAGTGCATGTCAACTAAATGGAAGAAGGCCGATCAGCGTCACTCAACTTAGGAATGTTTCCAATTATGAGTAACCTGAAAGAGAAGCAATTTCTCTTTATCATTACTATCAACTGAATACCATACACAAGTATCTACATCTTCGATCACTTTGAAGAATCCCGATACTTGCTACACCTGGTTCTCTACTCTATTCAAATACCTATAACTCCTCAAAACTTAGACCCTGTGTTTCTACGAAACACATGTCTAAGAACTAGAGAAGTTAAAAGTAAACAGAATATAGTATGAGGACCAACCCCTCTGTCCTAATGGACACTGGACAACATACAATACTCTGTATAAGTACGCTGAGTCTAACAACTCTTTCACTGTGCGTCGTAGGTTGAAAACTGTACTTATAGTTAAGAAGAATTACACCGCTGTTTGATGCTCCTTACCTAACCATCCACTGATATAGGTAAATGTTATCGACATAATATCAAAAGGTATATCTCACTCTATGAAAATAGACGTACAGATATATCAATTTGAAATTGGTGCACAACAGCGGATATTCAAAACCAAATATTTGCCGACCGGCAAACAGCCCAGATGATCTCCTCAAATATCACCGATTACAAAGAATCCCGATATAATGAGGATGATCACCCTATTCCCAATGACTTACTCCCACTCATCATCTGTAAAACCATACAGATGTGAGAATCATACCTGGAAAAGACATACCCTGGAGTAAGTATCTAATCGGGAAATCAGTTTTCTTTTAACATTACACAGTGAAACTGAAACATTGAAATGTTTCGGTGGGGTATTCCGGTATTCTTAGTAATGCCTCTTCCATTATCCAGATTCACAACTGTAACCGTATATCTCTTTGCCATCTGTCCAAATCCCTTTATATGTCTTTAGTCATTACCGTCTGCACACCCCTTTAGGCCAAATGGTTTTCTTCCTTCCCTACCGTTCGGCACCAGCCTATGGTTTGGAAGAAGACTATCCAATAAGCATAAAAGGTGTACTGTTCTAATCCTAGGAGCACTTGCAAAGCGAGAGAAGGTGAAGATAAAAGACAACCGAATAAAACTTTATTTCTATTTCTCCTGAACCAGAATCCATCCCCGAACTGGAACAAGTTCCTTTCGAGTTCGTATATAACCATACGATGGAGTATCCAAATAAACAGTAGATCTTCGTAGTGATACGGAGTGTCCTGGAGAAATACAAAGGTGATTTAGGATTGGCGAAGAAATACTTGGTTCGGTCGTGAATAGCAGTCGCAATTTACTTTGCCCTCTTACTAATCCCTTTCTTTGTCTTAATCTTAATACCTTCTGCACACCGTTTAGGCTAATTGGTTTTCTTCATTCCCTACCGGTCGGCACCAGCCTAAGGTTTGGAAGAAGACTATCCAATTTACGTAATAGGTGTGCTATCTCCTAAACCAAGGAGTACTAACAACTTGAGAGAAGGTAAAAGAAAAAGACAACAGAATAATCCTATCCGTTTTCTCCAGAACCGGAAACCATCCTCGAATTCCTTCGAGTTCGTATCTAACCATACGATGGTTTTGTCCAATGGAAGTGGACGTTCGTAGTAATACGGGGTGTCCTGGAGAAAAGGGTAAAAGTAGGAGTGGCAATGAGGTTTGCAACTCTGACAATCCAAAAGCCAGTGTTAAGTAGGTTCGGTCAATTTGGTCACTGAGTCATAGTCAAGGGTCGGGTCAATGGTCGCTGCCAAAGAGAGAGAGAAAAGAAACACTCAGCGTGCACTCTAACCTAGATCAGAATGGTTATAACTTTATCTAATCTGGAAACCTCCCACTGTACCTCAAATTCTCCTCCAAACCTGAAAGAAGAATTAGTCGGGATCACCCGAGGAGTAAACCAACTCATCAGTGGGAATCGGGACCCAACTATCATCGCATGATAACGTGACGGAATCCACTCACGTCACCACACTCCAGAAGGTATGCGCGTGCCTGGCAAGTTTCAGTTCTTTTGAAACACCCGATGTGTGTTTTTACCCCTAGGACCCAAGTGACCTTGACACAGTCAACAAATCAAAGAGTCCTAGTCAAGTTCAACCCGTCATTATCCTGGATTGCATTAAACCCATCCGTACGAGCCCTTGACACAGTCAACAAGGCCGCACGACTATCCTAACCAATCCCATTAATATGCTACAAATAAACACTACTTAGCTACCGCACACTACGCCTTGACACAGTCAACAAACGCAGCACGAATACTAAGTAATACTTGTAAGAAATGACGGAGGGCTACGTCTAGTTTTTGGCGAAAAACTTTTAACGTAATGAACTTGATATCGTTGAAGGAACTGCATAGCCTTTTATAAAAATATAGTGATGAAAACCTTTACTAAAGAGGTCACTCCCGGTGAAGGGATCTCGGCTCTTTCCCCGTAGAATGAGGTGCAGGATATTCCAACTTAATACCACGATGCAAAGCAAAAGTAATCGGCTATAGTGAAGTTAATGCCTTGACGCAAACTTCTGTCCAAGGGGTCACTCCCCGTGAAGGGATCTCGGCCCTTGCCTCGTCGACTGAGGAGCAGGATATTCCAAATGAATACCACGATGCAAAACAAAAGTGAACGTCCTTGCAATAACAGCTTTTTGAAAAATTGTTCCAACAACATCAGAATAGGTTTGTTTATCTTGCATTGATCCGAATCAACGCAGTCCCATCAATTGATCACACCAATAAAGAACGAAAATAATGATGTACGTATATGCCATCCGCATTCGCCACTGGGTCCCGTCATCACCCGTTAGGTTACTTAACTAACGACAGAGCGGGGACTGGACTAGCGCGGATGCAAAATATATACAACATCTACTAATATATATACCAATATATTATATTCGCTCAAGGCGTGATAAGAATGCAACATCACAGAAATGTACAGCATCACAGAACAATACAGATATCTGGGATCCCCGGGTTTCACAGAGCCGCTGCTGAAACCCGACGTTCCCCTGGTCATGTGGATAGCCTGTGCAATGAAATCCTAGACCCCTACGGGCGCGGTAAGTCACCCGCCAAGACCTGAAGCGAGACAGCCCCCTTCAGCACCGTGAATGGACCACCCAGCACTTCACGGAATCCGGTAACATGGGCACCCCTCCTGGGTCAACCTATACCCCCTACGAGTGCGGCGAATAGCCCGCCAATCCTAGAGTGAAGCCCCCTCCGTCTCAATGCCATGAGATGCGGGCCCGTTGCCCTCTAGAACCCGGCTATCCGTGCACCCCCCCGCGGGGTAATCCTAGTATAGAAAGTAAAATATACATACAACAGGTACATCGACCGCAACCAGGTCGTGCCCCAAAATAATAATACAAACAGGCAGTGACGGCAGTCTACATGTCGGACGCTCGCCCCGCAATATCAAATGTAAATAATACAACAAAACTGTACTAGCATTGCACCCAGGCTATCCCCCATGACCGATCCGCAACATCACAGCAAAAACACAGAACATCAACGTGAAAATCATGTTCGCAAATCCGTCTAACCGGGCTATAGCAGTTAGAAAGGATTTACCGATCAAGTGATATTCACGGTCGCTGATATAATGTAAATACTGTGAAATAATGTGTTTAAAATATCCAATCGATCAAAAATTAACAAGTAGGCCCCCAAGTAATACTGTAGCACTCACAAAAATTCTGGGCCCAATTTTAATATTCCAAAACCCCTATCTTATGCCCAAAAGCCCACCACAAAAAATTGGTCAAATGAAGCAAACATACTGCGGCGGAACCGCGGCAAAAGAGGGGTCATTGCCGCGGTTCCGCGGTCGTACGGAATGATCAAGCTACCAAATTTTTGCAGTATTCTTAGGATTCTCTGTACATCATTCTGCAATCACCTGAAAAAATTTTCGAGCCCGGAAAAAATCGACAGAAAACTGATGCAAGGAAAACGCGGTTTTTGGAATTTTGGTCGATCGGATAAGTAAAACACATTAGAACAAGCTAGGCAAGGTTAATGGCGTGGCTCTGATACCATGTTGCGCCACGGCAGCGCCCCGGCCGTCTATCCGAGGCCAAAATGCGGAATCAAAATTTTCTTAACTTTTAAACTGGCGCTACCGCGGACAATAAACCCGGATCGTAACCATTAACCGATACTAGCAATCAAGAGAAAGGGTGAGAGATATACCGAGTGATCCAAGTCCTCCGGTCTTCTCGTCATCGTCCCGATCTCCCGCGGAAACTCCGGTCGTCGCATCCTTGCCGGAAGGGCACCACATCGTCTGCATCTTTTACGGGCTCCCACCTCAATACCGAGGCAACTCGGGCACGAACCTAGCAAATCGACATGCCCAAGATTTGCTGTAGAATGTAGTGTAGAATCATAGTCTCTTTTGGGGTGGTGAAGTTGCCATGGAGGGAGAAGAGAATCATGAACTTTGGAAAGGTTTCTTGAGAATTTTGCAAGCATGAAAAAGGAGATGTGTATGATCAATTTTTTCACACCTAAATCAAATGAATCATTCTCATATTACACAAGAAGTGGCCGGCCCCCCCTCTTTTCCAAATGGTGGAGAAAAAACAAAAACAAGAAGGAAGGTGAGTGTAGGATAAAGGTGGAGGGTGACCACATCCAAACACCATGATAACAAACTCACATCAACTTTAATCACAATCAAATCCAAGCATCATGAAAAAGCAAAGATGCTAATCAAATCATGATCCCACAAATGCAAGAAACCCCCTCCCCAAATGTAATTTGCAAAATTGCAAATTACCCCCTCCATCGGAAAAGTCCGGCCGGGAAGGAACAAATGAAAACCGGCCGGAACGGAATGCAAACTGGGAACCTCAGAAAACTGGTCCCGTAATAAATTACAGGAAAACCCCGATACTGTGCATACACACCCGCATCTGTATTCCGACCGGATACAAATGCAATGAGACAAAATCTACACTGTACTAAACTAGGATCCGGCTTAAACCAAAGCCGGCTAGTAATATCCGTTCGATCCTGATCCGTGCAATACCGCACGTATCAGATCGAACCCTGCCATGTAAATATACGGCTACTAGTACAAAACTGTCCGATCTTGATCCGTGCAATACCGCACGTATCTGATCGGACCCTGCCATATCTCCATACGGCCTCTACAGCGTTTCGCCCGAAAGCTTGAGTAACTTTAAGTGTTGTGGACTCTAAAGACTCGTCAATACTATGGCTGTGGATTTAACCACTAGCACGTCAGAGGTATAAGCCAATAATACATGACGGGCCACCAGCTATTGACCAAAAGGGACGTCGATGAGCGAACTCATCCTGACACCCTACTGAGCCTGTCAGTGACAATATCCGTACAGTCCGGTCCGTTCGTCTATGAGCATCGCATGTCTGGCCTAGGGGGTTGGTAAAAGTCAGACCCCTAAAAGTGGTACAAGTCGTATCGGAGCGTAGCCCAGAACACCCTGAGATACTACTGGAATACCTACCAGTAAATCTCCTGCCTCGGCCGAGGGCTTTGTGTAATGGCTCTCCTAGACACAGCGCGAGCTCACCCCCAATACCGGGAGAGACGAACCCCTGCAGATCCGCTCACTGCCTCCATGTGGCTCGGGACTGTACCCAACTAAAACCTGTTTGCACGACTCCTTTGAGCCGTGGTAGGGTAGTAATCAATGCACAGTGGGAACTCACACGAGACAAATGATGATCTCAGGTCGATGAACTAACCTGTACACATGTCACCAGGGAACTGCTATCTGACATCTGGTATAAGACCAACTAGCATGTTCCCGGCGAGTCCTGTCCGGTGTACTCATAACCTAATGAGCACCTGTATACATCTTAGGTGAACCAACGGACACCAGTGGCTTGTGAGACCGGCCACCGCCCCTCGTCGGGGTCTCGACTGTATACACTAGTCTACTAATGGAGTATCGATGCCCTGTCTCGAAACTCCTACCGCTAGGGACCTTTTAAGGATGTGCTTATAGACTACCAGCTCCTACGTATATGATCGCCATCATACTGCTGGTAGTCAAGCAAGAATCCTAGGGGCTCTATCAACGTGTAATAGCGACATGTCAGATAACCTAAAGCAGTACACGATGATAAAGATAAACCAGATAGCATACTATCATCTCGAGTAAGACTGTCCTACCGGGATAGGTCCTCCCTCAATCATTGCAATCACGTGCCTGTGATCCAATAATTGACTCTGAGGGCACTATCTCCAACAAACCCTGCCATATATCCATACGGCCACTAGTACAAACCGCTCGATCCTGATCCGTGCAATAACGCACGTATCTGATCGGACTCTGCCATATCTCCATACGGACTCTACAGCGTTTCGCCCGAAACTTGAGTAACTGAAAGTGTGGTGGACTCTAAAGACTCGTCAATACTATGGCTGTGGATTTAACCACTAGCACGTCAGAGGTATAAGCCAATACGTGACGGGCCACCAGCTATTGACCAAAAGGGACGTCGATGAGCGAACTCGTCCTGACACCCTACTGAGCCTGTCAGTGACAATATCCGTACAGTCCGGTCCGTTCGTCTATGAGCATCGCATGGCGGGCTTAGGGGGTTGGTAAAAGTCAGACCCCCAAAAGCGGTGCAAGTCATGTCGGGGTGTAGCCCAGAACATCCTGAGATACTACTGGAATACCTACCAGTAAATCTCCTGCCTTGGCCAAGGACTTCGTGTATTGGCTCTCCTAGACACAGCGCGACCTCACCCCCAATACCGGGAGAGACGAACCCCTGAAGATCCGCTCACTGCCTCCATGTGGCTCGGGACTGTACCCAACTAAAACCTGTTTGCACGACTCCTTTGAGCCGTGGTAGGGTAGTAATCAAAGTACAGTGGGAACTCACACGAGACAAATGACGATCCCCAGGTCGATGAACTAACCTGTACACATGTCACCAGGGAACTGCTATCTGACGTCTGGTATAAGACCAACTAGCATGTTCCCGGCGAGTCCTGTTCGGTGTACTCATAACCCAATGAGCACCTGTATACATCTTAGGTGATCCAACTGACACCAGTGGCTTGTGAGACCGGCCACCGCTCCTCGTCGGGGTCTCGACTGTATACACTAGTCTACTCTGGAGAATCGATGCCCTGTCTCGAAACTCCCACGACTAGGGACCTTTTAAGGATGTGCTTATAGACTACCAGCTCCCACGTATATGATCGCCATCATACTGCTGGCAGTCAAGCAAGAATCCTAGGGGCTCTATCAACGTGCAATAGCGACCTGTCAGGTCACCTAAAGCAGTACACGATGATAAAGGTGAACCAGATAGCATACTATCATCTCGAGTAAGACTGTCCTACCGGGATAGGTTCTCCCTCAATCATTGCAATTACGTGCCTGTGATCCAATAATTGACTCTGAGGGCACTATCTCCAACAGCAATATGACCGGATCATTAAATCAAGTGTTGATTTAATGATTTAATGTATAATTATATATTTAATATATTACTTTACATTAACTAGTATTTGTTCACTTAAGATTGTTTTTTCTCACTAGATTGTGCACATTGTATATATGATATATGTTTGTGCTCTAGTTTGTATCATGTTTGATGATACATGCAAACTTGGGTGTGTATGTTTTAAACCATGTTTAGTTAATTGTTAGGGTTTTATTTTCTTTATGAATTTTGTAAAAACAAAATGGTGGCTTTTTTCTTTCTTTGCTTTAAGCTTCATGAAGCTTCTTAGCATTTTTCAAAGTCTTAACCATTTTGTCTTTATGCTTTGACCTAACCATCACCTAAACTATGGTTTGCTCTCTACATGAGTTAATCTCACCCATGGTTGCAATATGATAAGCATCACTTGATTTATTATTTTTCAAGAGAATTCTTTTTCCTTCTTCTTCTTCATCTTCTTCAAGTGAAGAAAACCATTCTTGAAAATTTCCAAGTGATGAAATCAAGTGAGAAATCCAATTCTAAAGTGAACCCACTTCCTATTTCTTCATCCTCTACCACTTGCCATGTAGTAGAGTGTGTTATCTTCACAAGTTTCATGACCTAGTGAAGATGGAGCTTGGGTTTGAGTCGCCTCGACGTAGATCATCTTCGGCATCGAAGTCAACGACCTAACCCGATCATTTCTCCGACGAAACCATCGCTAGAGTCCGGGATCCCGATGATCGCAGCGAAGGGACGTCGTCACGGAGCTTTGGATGTGGAGGACCGGATCTACAAAGGTTGTAGTCCCTTTCACTTTTAGTTAAAGTTGTTAACTTGCTAGTTTTTCGCCTTACCTCTAGTTAACGATCTAGCATTAGGGTTCTTTAGCACATGAAAATTTTGATTTTGGCAAAGTTGATCAGTTGTAGAACCTGATGAGTGTGCCTAGGAACCCTACAGTGGTATCAGAGCACAGTGGGAGACACATAAGACTCTATGACAATCTCGGATAACTGATTTGGATGTTATAAATCTAGCACTTTAGTCTCACTTGATCGGTTGCCACGGAATTTTGATGTGATCAAAAGTCCGTCGCAATCACATAGCGTACGCGGATACTCGCCGGATAAACTTAAAAGACAGCCACACCCCATAGCCCCGACCAAGTGACTGTAGGAGAACCCCGTCGCCAAAAGCATCCGTTCGGGTGCTCGCGGCAGCGGTGTTCCGCCTTAGTGCACTTCGTCGACGGTATCGGGGGGTGCGGCCGTCTACTAAAGTTTGCGACGAGCATTCGTTCTGGATGCCGGGAATCTTGTTGAATTGCCCGACTTTATATTGAAAAGTGTTTTCGATATTGAGACTAAAATGCGGGGTTTATAATTGTTAGGCATGCGATGTCTAAAGGAATTCATTTGTTACACATGCGATGTCTAAGGAGGTTGCGGATTCCAACTGTTGTAGTTTTACACTTTCTTTTCTGCGGCCGTAAGTGTAATATGTGATATCGCCGGTTTCGTTGCTATATGTCAACGACAATTGGGATGGGCATATTTACTTACGTTAATGACATGTGATGTTTTGTGTTGCTGGATATGTTATATTGGATCGTCGTGTTTGAATAGCCGGTTTTTTTTTATGTGAGATGAGTGTTTTTCATTTTCATTCATGTAAAAACTTGTATGTAATATTCTTTTATTGGGGCACTTCCAGGTTGCGGAAGATGTCACCGTTGATGTATATTATTTACTTTTCCGCATTAGGATAGACCCAAGAAGGGGAGCACAAGTAACCGGGTTCTAGGGTCCAGTGGGAGACCATCTCGAGGAGTCGAGTTCGGGTCTCCTAACTCTAGAATTGGTAGGGTTGCTTGTCGCTCTCGTAGGGGTCTACGGGTGTGGGATTGGCTATTCATCACGACCATGGAATCCATGTTTTATACAGGCTCAAAATAAAACACGGACGTCCTAGTATATCCAATATTTCATTTGATATTTTCTGCTGCGTTATCTGTGATGTGATCATGTGATATGTTCAGATAGATATTGTATATAGTATATATGATATATTATATAGACGTTGCTTATGTTTTACACCCGCGCTAGCCCTGCCCCGCTCTGCCGTTAGTTACCTAACCTAACGGTGCAGACGGGACATCGAGGCGAATGCGGATGGCATAAGTGTACGTTATATTTATCTGTGATGTTTAGGTGGACTTAAATGATGGAACTTCATTAATGTGATTAATGAAAGAAAATAAACCTAAAAGATGTTGTGGAATCGAATTTCAAAAATAAAAACAGGTAGCTACAGTTCTTGCTTTGCATCGCGGTGTTCCTTGTAGAACATCCTGCACCTTATTCGATGAGGAAAGGGCCGAGATCCCTTCACCGGGAGTGACCCCTTTAGAAATAACTGGCAGATGCTACAACCCTCGGCTTGTCTTTTGATTGCTTCTATAGTTTTTGATTTGCACAACGGTATATATGATATATCCTGCACCTTATTTGATGAGGAAAGGGCCGACGATCCCTTCACCGGGAGTGACCCCTTTAGCAAAACTAGAAAAGCCTAAAAAACACTTCATTTAAAAACTATTTGATTCCGCAACGAGATCAAGTTCAAAGCATTAAAGGTTTTCTTAAAAATCATCCGCAACCCTCCGTCATTTTAGGAAGTAGAGTACTTAGTATTCATGCTGTGTTTGTTGACCATAGTTAAGGCACAGTGTACGGTAGCTAAGTGATGTCATCCTACACCGCATATGACGCGATTAGTTAGGACAGTTGCGTGACTTTGTTGACCTTAGTTAAGGGTCATGTGGGTGGGTCTAATTAATCACGAAATGACGGGTAGAACTTGACTAGTGCTTATGATCTGTTGACCACAGTTAAGGTCATAAGTGCTAGGGGTAAAAACCTTTATCGGGAGTTTCAAGTATTGAAATTTGCAATGAGATCGCATACCTTCTATATGATAGTTGGATCCCGATACCCACTGCGTGTAATTGTTACTCCTGGGAGAGTTTTGCACTTTACAATTAGCCGATCAAGTAGGTGTCTAGAAAGGTGTCAATGGGGTTACGCCGCTGGGAAAACGAGGTTTACTTTAATTAGGTCCGTGCGAAAGCACGGGGAACCTCCCTCAAAGTACCGGCACTGGCCTGGCTAAAAGATTGGCGATCTTGTAGAGTGTAATTAATCCCGGCTAGTCTTTCCTTTTAAGGTTTGGAAGATTTGATAAAAACAGTGGGAGCCATACTGATTGGATAAAATAAATAACCAATCTAATCTTGCAAGAGCGCACGCAGAGTGTTTTCTTCTCTCTCTCTCTCCAGGTAGCGACCATATCACGCCTTAATCAAGATAATAATATGGATGAATTGACCGAACCCGCTTGTTATAATGAGCTGGGGAACGTTAGTCCCGATCCAGCTTATAATTGTTATAAGACAGAGCAGGAAATTGGGGAATACCAGATTTCCCGTGCCATCCAAACGAAGAAAGTGCATTATGATGCATCTTCTTCAGGTGTGTTCACTACAAAGAACCGTTTCTCTGTATTCTCTACGTCCTGGGTATTTGATGCCGGATCAGGATCCCAGATATGTAATCAGTTACATAGGGCTACAGAAAGGTAGAGAACTGAGAACGGGTGATAAGTTTCATGAGACAGAAAACAGTGCAAGTGTTGTAGCCAAGCCAAGTCTGTTGGTCACTGTCACCCTGTATTACCAATACATTGATTCTGAACAAATGCTATTAGATACCGAACCTGATATACAAAATCATATCAATCTCTTTATTTATTAAAGAAGGATACAATTTTGTATTGTTGGATAATGTTTTGAACATTTCCGATATCAATAGTTGATCGGTTCAGGCACATTATCTAAAAGTATTGACATTCTAAATTAAACTACAGTTCCTAGTATACAGAACACACACAAGAGGAGGAGTTCAGAAATGAACGAATCCTTCTTGAGGCATTGTAGACTAGGTCATATCAATGCGACCCGACTGGCTGAAGTTACATTTAGATGCATATTTAAATCAGTTTGAATTTACATCTTATGAAACTTGCCAGTCATGTCACAAAGATTAGATAACCATAGCTCTGTTTATTGGAAACAGAGAAATAGTTAGTAAACTCTTGGGATTGATACATAGTGATGTATGTAAGGTCCCCTGTCTACACATGCCAGGATCGGTTCTTTGTACTTCATTACATTCTCTGATAATCTCTCAAGATTCAGACACATGTTCTGTTGAAACACAAGTCCGAAATTTTTGAGATATTCACAGAATATAAGTTAGAAGTAGAGAACCAAATTACGGGTATAAGTATTATGTCCTATGATGAGATCAGGGAGAAGAATACTTGTGCATAGAATTCCTGGACTATTCTAAAGGAGAATGGGATTCTCTCTCAGTGTTACTCCTCTGAATACACCACAGCACAACGGTGTATCGGGACGGAGCAATCGCACCCTATATGATATGGTGCGCTCTATGATGAGTATTACTTAGTTACCTGTTTCTTTTTGGGGGTTATGCACTTGAGAAGCTGCATACCTATTGAATTGGGTTCGAATCAAATAAGTGCCTACCACTCCATATAAGATATGGTATGGGAAGAACCTATCTCTTAAGTAAGTTAATATTTGGGATTGTCCGTCCTATGTCAAAAGCAAAATCCGGACAAGGTCGAGGCAAGGTCAGTTCTGTAGAACTGGAAAGGTTCCAGCTATACAAAACTGCAGCTGATTTGACAGGACCAAAGGATTCTATAGTCCCCGACGAACCTCAGCCTCTCCGCCGATCTGGTAGGGTTCCTCATCCGCCTGAGAGATACTTCGGTTTCTCGATGACAGTGGGAGCGAGGAATGCATCATGAGATGATGACCCAACTAGTTTCGAGCAGGCCATCAAGAGTAGGGACTCTGTATGATTGGCTAGATGCTTAGCGATCTGAAATGGAATCCATGTACACCAACAAAGTATGGACTTTGGTTGCTATATCTGAAGGGTTAAATCCCCATCAGGAGCAAGTATATCTTGAGAAGATTACTTGGTGTAGATGGAAAAGTTGAGACTTTCAAAGCTAGACTTGTTAATGGTTTTCATCAACGACCAGGCGTGGATAATGATGAAACCTTTTTCCAGTGGCTATGCTTAAGTCCATCCGGATCCTACTTAACATTGCTACATACCATGACTACGATATCTGGTGGTTGGGTGCCATGACTACTTTTCTAAATAATAATTTAGAAGAGAACGTCTATAAGAACACAGCCAGAGGGCTTCGTAAACGGTGGGAGCAGCGGAAACATGTACAAGCAGCTTTACAGAATAAAGCAGGCATCGCGGAGTTGGAACGTCTGTTTTGATATGGTAGTCAAAGTGTTTGACTTCATCAAAATAGTAGATGAACCTTGTATATACAAAACGGTAGTAGAGAGTAAGGTAATCATCCTCGTATTGTACGTGGACAACATACTCTTGATAGGAAAAGAGTTTCCTATACTACACAAGGTCAATCTCATCTTATCATAAGGATTCTCCAATAGGGTAAAGGTGATACCTCCTAAATCCTGGGATTTGGATCTATGAGATAGATCTAAATGGATGTTAGGCTTCTCACTAGGTTTAGTGAGATGGTATCAATCGATCCTGGGGAGAATCACTGGAAACGTTCCAGGGTGATAAGGACGACTGAATATCAGTCGCATGCATTGTCTTTACCCTCAGTAGAGGGACGGTATGTTGGAAGAGTTCCAAGATAGAAACCGTGGCAAACTAGACGATAAAGGCTGGTAACATCGCTATTAAAGATATTACCAAAGAGGAAGTTTGGGTGTATATTGGTTCATGAGATGATCTAGGTTCCTACCATTGTGTGACAATAGAAGTGTGGCTTTGGCCCAGGAACCCTGGTCCCATCAGTGACCCAGACATATTCTGGGGCAGCATCACCTGATCATAGAGATAGTTGATCCCCAGGGTGATCGAGGTTAGGAGAGTAGACTCAGAGGATAACATGGCGGATCCACTCACAAAGACTTTTTCCTAGAGAGAGACTTATATGGAATGGTTGAGTATTAGATACTACAACCACTGATACAGATGGCCCTAGTGCAAGTGGGAGATTGTTAGTTATATGTATGCCCTAGAAGCCATTACTGTACATTGGATGTATATTGTAGTGGATGCTGGGACGTATATTGGTAGGACTTTCTTGCTCGACATGATAGTACGCAATCTGGTTTCTCTTTATCTTAACATGTATAATTTCAGTCTCTCTGTTACATGTTGATAAAGCCCTTAGGATGTGTACTCGACTTCTAGGACTATGATGCAGATCATACTAGTGGGGCCTGGGTAGTCCATGAGTACATCCTTCAATGTTCCTAGTCGTGGGAATATCGAGACGGGGCATCGATATTCCAGAGTAGACTAGCGTATATCTTCTCGACCCATGTGATGGGCGATGGATGATCCCATATCCATTGGTGTTTGACATCAGAGATGGTATGCGGGTGCTCGGTGGTGACTGGGTACACTGAATGGACTCGCCGAGAACTCCCAGATGGTATTATACCTTACGTCAGATGGCAGTTCTCTGGTGACACTGGTACAGCTTAGTCTGTTGACCCGAGTGTAAGTCAACGTTGCGACCCCCGGTTCTTACGGGGAGGCGGAAACGGTATAAAAATCAAATTTTTAGTGCAAGAGGCAACATAGACTATGCAAGGTCGGGATCGTTGTCTAAACTAAAACTAGCAAACTAGCTAAAGAAGTTTAGCTACTCGGATGAAGATGGTTATACCTAGACTTGAACTCCTTCGTCTTCAAACTTTGTAGAGGTTGATGGTTCTCCTTTGTCGCCTTCTTCCGTCGAAGATGGATCCACCTCGAAGGCTCGACCTTTGGGCTCTTTCTCGTACTTGGAGTGAACTAGAATCGCCGGCTTGCTAGACCCTTGATCCTAGAGTGAGTAGAGAGTGTCTAAGGGTTGCTTTTGATTTTCAAGAGAAGGATTCTCAACTCATGAGAAGGTTTCTCTTGGCTAGAGGAAGAAGAAGATGAAGTGAAGAGAGAGAGTGAATATGATAGAATGAGCTCTCATTTCCTTTCTTACAACCATAATGCAAAAAAGAAAATGAATTATCAAATAATAATAATCAAAATGAAAAGGTTGATGGATAGTTTAGAATGACTAATATCATTACAAGCATTAAATGAATTTGCTAGAATCAAAGAGCATCTTTCATTTGTAATGATAATGGTCAAAAGTTCAACCATGGTCAACAAGTCAACCATGGTCAACAAGTCAACAAAAACTAACCCTGACACAATTTCATTTTATTATATATTATTAAATGATATAATACAAATCCATTAGGGTTTGGAAAAAGACGACTGTCAACTGTGCATACGCACCCGTTCCGAAACCCTAATGAAAAACATCTTCCTCCTCCTCAAATAACTGTGCATACACACCTGCATTCTTGTTCCGAGGAACATGAATACTGAGAGATAAAAGCAACCCCAAATACTATACCAGTATCCGGCTCAAACCAGAGCCCGTTGGTAATATCTGTCCGGACTCCAAACGTGCACAAGTGCGCGGATGAGAACGAACCCTGTCGCAAAACCATGCGACCTCTACTCTGTTTTGCCCAGAGGCGAATACCCTCTGTGTGGGACTCTAAATACTCGACACTACGCTGGCAGTGGGTTTAACCACAGACCGCAGGCGGCACTAGCTGTGCGTAACGGTCCCCAGGTAGATGTCGACAAGAAGGCTGACGAGGTGAAACCCCATCGGTACTCCTACTGAGTCTGAATGTGACAGTCTCCGTACAGTCCGGTCTGTTCGTCTGATACATCGCATGGCGGGCCTAGGGGGCGGTAAACGTCAGTCCCCCAATAGCGGTACAAGTCGTGCCGGAGCGAAGCCCAAAACACCCTGAGATAATACTGGAAACCTACCAGTATATCTCGTTTGCCCTGGCCAGGGACTACTCGTGTAATGGCTCTCCTAGACACATCGCGATGTCAACCCCCAATAACGGGAGAGTCGAATCCTGTCTATCCGTCACTGCCTCCAAGTGCTTCGGGACTGCACCCAACCACCACCTGTTTGCACGACTCCTTTGAGCCGTGGTAGGGGAGTGATCAAAGTGCAGTGGGAACACACTCGAGGCGAAGTGCCAGTGTCAAGTCAGCGGACTAAGCTGTACTCATGTCACCTGGGAACTGACGACTGACGATAGGTATAATACCAACCTGTCAGTTCCCGACGAGTCCTGTCCAGTGTACTCGTAACCCAACGAGCACCCGTATACTATCTCCAGTACGACGTACTGATGGCTGTGGGACAGACCATCTCCCACACTGGGATGAGAAGCGCATACGCTAGTCTACTCCGGAGTATCGATGCCCTGTCTCGATAGTCCTGCGACTAGGGACCTGTATAAGGATGTGCTTATAGATTACCCAGCCCCCACTAGTGTGACTGCCATCACAACGCTGGTAATCAAGCAAAGATCCTAAGGGCTCCACTAATGCGTATAAGTGATATAGTAAAATAAACACAAGTACGCATTGAAGTAGAGACAAACCAAGTAGCATACTACTATTTTGAGCAAGATTGTATATACAAGGTGAATATCCCAAGCATCCATTAAGTAATATACAAACTAGTATGATACAGTAATGGCCTCTAGGGCATATACACTAACAATCTCCTACTTGCACTAAGGCCATGTACTGGCGTATCGAAGACCTATCATCTCGATCAGCCGCTCGAACTGAGTCTGGGGCAGGGCCTTGGTGAATGGATCTGCAGTGTTGTCTTCTGAAGCAACTCTCCGAACCTCGATCTCCTTGCGATCCACGATCTCCCTGATCAGGTGATACCGCCTCAAGATGTGCCTGGATCTCTGATGGGACCTGGGTTCCTTCGCTAAAGCTATAGCCCCATTGTTGTCGCAATACAGAGGTATTGGATCAACAATGGACGGAACCACCTGAAGTTCTTTCAAGAACTTCCTCATCCAGACAGCTTCTTTTGCGGCATCAGATGCAGCGATGTATTCCGCTTCCATCGTCGAGTCTGCAACGGTTTCCTGTTTGGAACTCTTCCAACACACCGCCCCTCCATTGAGGGTAAAGACAAAGCCCGACATGGACTTGGAATCATCCTTGTCACTCTGGAAGCTGGAGTCAGCAAAGGCCTCGATCTGGAGGTCTTTTCCGCCATACACCAAGAACATCTCCTTAGTCCTTCTCAGGTACTTGAGAATGTTCTTTACCGCTATCCAGTGTTTCTCCCCACGGTTTGACTGATACCGGCTTACCACACTCAGTGCATAAGCTACATCCGGTCTAGTACACAACATCGCATACATTATAGAGCCTACCGCAGAAGCGTAGGGTATAATAGACATGCGATCCCTCTCCAAATCAGTCTTGGGAGACATCTCTTTAGAGAGGGTGATCCCGTGACAAGCCGGTAGGTTACCGCGCTTGGAATCTTCCATACTGAATCTCTTCACTATGGTGTCGATGTACCTGGACTAAGAAAGTCCCAATATCCACTTAGATCTATCACGATGGATCCGGATCCCCAGGATGTATGAGGCATCACCCAGGTCTTTCATGGAGAACCTTTGTGACAAGAACCCCTTGACAGATTGTAGCATAGGAATGTCATTTCCTCTTAAGAGAATGTCATCCACGTATAAAACGAGGAATACTACAGTTCTCGCTACAAATCTACTGTAGATGCATGGTTCATCTGGATTTTTGATAAAGCCAAATTCCTTGACCGTCTCATCAAAACAGATGTTCCAACTCCGCGATGCCTGCTTCAGTCCATAGATGGACTTAAGCAACTTGCACACCTTTCCGCTGCTCCCACTCTGAATGAAACCCTCTGGCTGGTCCATATAGACACACTCCTCTAAATTTCCATTTAGAAAAGCTGTCTTTACGTCCATTTGCCAAATCTCATAATCGTGGAAGGCAGCAATGGCAAGAAGGATCCGAATGGATTTCAGCATGGCTACTGGAGAGAAGGTTTCGTCATAGTCCAAGCCAGGTTTTTGACGAAAACCCTTTGCTACCAGCCTAGCTTTATAGGTCTCAACCTGTCCATCTACACCAATCTTCCTTTTGAAGATCCACTTGCATCCTACGGGTTTTACCCCGTCTGGAGCAATGTCCAACGTCCATACCTTGTTGGTGTACATGGACTCCATTTCGGTCCGCATTGCATCCAGCCATTTCACTGAGTCAACGCTCTGAACGGCCTGCTGGAATCTAGTAGGCTTATCATAATCTATGATGCAATCCTCTCTATCCCCGTCTATGAGAAAACCGCAGTATCTCTCGGGCGGATGAGACTGCCTACTACTCCTGCGGAGCGGCGTAGGAATGTCCTGTTCTTTCGAACCCTCTGGTTCCTCTAAGCTTTCAGTAATGTTTTGTGGTTCTGGAATTTCTTCCAGTTCTACTGCGCTCCCACTTATCTGGTTTTCCAAAAACTCAGTTTCCAAGAAGTAGGCATGACGAGAAACAAGAACTTTTTGTTCCTCTTCGTAGTAGAAAAGATACCCCTTGGAGTTCTTTGGGTATCCCACAAACTTGCACTGTACAGAGCGTGCCTCGAGCTTGTCCGCATGCTGCTTTTTTACAAAAGCCGGACATCCCCATGTCTTAAAGGATTTAAGACAGGGTTTCTTCCCACTCCACATCTGATATGGTGTGGTAGGCACCGTCTTAGTAGGAACTTGGTTCAAGAGATGTGCAGCTGTTTCCAGTGCATAACCCCAAAAAGATCGCGGTAACTCAGCCTTACTCATCATGGAACGAACCATATCCAATAGGGTTCGATTCCTCCTTTCCGATACACCGTTATGTTGCGGAGTGTATGGAGGAGTACGCTGAGAGAGAATTCCATTCTCTTTTAAATAGTCCAGGAACTCGGCACTCAAGTATTCTCCACCTCGATCCGATCTTAGAATCTTAATACTTTTGCCTGTTTGTTTTTCAACTTCATTCTTGTAATCCTGAAATTTCTCAAAGGCCTCGGATTTGTGCTTCATTAAGAAGACATGTCCATACCTAGAGAAATCGTCTGTGGAAGTAATGAAGTATGAATAACCGCTTCGCGCATGTGTAGACATTGGACCACACACGTCACTGTGTATGAGTCCCAAGAGCTCGCTCGCTCTTTCTCCGTGTCCAGTGAACGGAGTCTTTGTCATCTTTCCCATGAGACAAGATTCACAAGTGGCATAAGACTGATACTCGAACGGATCCAAGTATCCTTCTTTATGTAACTTAGTCAACCGTGTCTCATTGATGTGACCCAGTCTACAATGCCACAAGAAAGCCCGATTAATATCTGGAGACTTTCTTTTGTGTGTATTCTGAACATTAAAAATCTGTGGTTGGTTTAACACGTATATACCATTACTCAAAGTACCTGACCCAATCAAAACTTGATTAAGGTGAATGTTCACAACATTACTTACAAACGCAAATTCATAACCTTCTTTAGAAACTAAAGATACAGAAATGATATTACAAGTTGCGTTGGGTACAAAAAAGCAATTACGCAAAACCAAAACATGTCCATCTGACATTCCCAGGTGATAGTCCCCCACGGCTTTAGCATCCATGCTAGCTCCGTTCGCAACTCTGAGGGTCATGTCACCTGCCTTCAAAACCCTACGGTTTCTCAACGCCTGCAAAGAATTACAGATATGAGATCCTGATCCGGTATCCAATACCCAGGAAGTAGAGTTTATTGAAAGACAGTTTTCAATAACATACACACCTGAAGCTGAAGCTGCAACCTGCTTCAATTCCTGTATTCTGGCCTTCCAGGCCCTGCAATCATTTTTCCAGTGTCCTTTCATATGACAAAAGAAGCATTCTTCCTTATCCACAAGTTTCCCCGCTATCTTTGTTGCTTTACCTTTTCCCTTCATATCCACTTTACTAACACCGCCCCTTGGTTTGGCGGGGGCTTTCTTCTTCTTTCCCTTGGCTTTCGCCTTGGACCTAGAAGAAGATGATCCTCCTACAAACAAAGTGGATGTTTCCCTACCTTTCTGTAGGGTGCCCTCTGCGCTCCTCAGCAGGTTGAGGAGCTCTGAAAGTTCAACCTCCTTTTCTTGTAGGTTGAAGTTCATTATAAACTGGGCGTAAGTGGAAGGAAGGGACTGGAGAACTATATCCGTATATAGCTCACTCTCCAATGTGATCCCTAGGTCAGCGAGCTCCTCAATGTAGCCGATCATCTTTAGCACGTGCTCGGCTACTGATGATCCGACGGCCATTCTTGTCGAAAACAACTTTTTCGACGCTTCGTATCTTGCGATACGTGATTGCTCTCCATACAGTTCTTTTGTATGAAGCAATATGGACTCCATGTCCATATTCTCATGCCTCCTCTGATGTTCGTTGTCCATCGAGGCAAGCAGGAGGCACTTGGCCTTCGCGCTATCAATCTCCCAAGTCTTGCGGATTTCCTTATCCGCGACGCTGGAAGTTGGACCAGGGACAGGGGGAGCTTTGGTGGTAAGAAGATACCCCAGCTTGTCATAAGTGATTGCTATCTTGACATTCCTGAGCCAATCTTTGTAGTTTGGCCCTGTCAGCTTGTTTTTATCTAGGAGTAACTTAAGTCCAGTCATGTTGATTGGTCGCTGCAATTAGGAGAGAGAAGAAGAAACACTCAGCATGATGCTCTTGCAAGTTTAGAATGGTTTTTAATTTGTCTAAACAGGATGGCTCCCACTGTTTCTCGAATCCCTCCTCAAACCATAAAGGAAGAATTAGTCAGGATCAATCCCACCGTACAATACTTGCTTAACCGTTCGGCCAGGCTGGTGTCGGTACTTCGAGGGAGGTTTTCCAACGCTTTCGCGAAGTTCCTTAATTAAAGAACCTCTTTTCCCTGGGGCGTAGCCCCGCTAACACCTTTCTAGGCACCTACTAGGTTTATAGCATTGATCGTTAAGTGAGAAATTTCCCGAGGAGTAGCATATACTCACAGTAGGATCGGGATCCAAATATCATCGTGTGACGAAACTGAAGGAATCCTACCAGAATCACCACACTCCAAATGGTATGCAAATCTAGCAAGTTTCAGTTCTTATGAAACTCCCGATGTGGATTTTTGCCCCATGCTCTTATGACCTTGACTAAGGCCAACAAATCATAAGTCACATGTCAAGTTCTACCCGTCGTTATCCAGGTTAATTTGAATCCACCCGTATCTACCCTTGACTATGGCCAACAAGGCAATACGACTGTCCCAAACCAACCCATTCTATCTATGCAACATATGAATACCCACCAGCTACCAAACACTGTGCCTTGACTAAGGCCAACAAACACAGCTTGAATACCGTTGAATATTCATATGAAACGACGGAGGGCTACGAATGGTTTTGGCAAAACCGTGAACGTAGTGAACTTGATTTGGTCGATGGAACGAGATAGCTTTTAAATGGAGTGGCTCAAACTCCGTATTTTAAAAGTTGGTTTTGAAAAGAACCGAGTGGTTTTTCGAAAGTGTTCCAACGACTTTAACTTGGTTTATTATCTTGCATTAGTTCTTTTAATGCGTGATATTCTTGCATTAGTACTTTTAATGCGTCCCATCAATTAATCCTACCATTGCAGAAAACAACCAAAATATGACGTACGCTTATGCCATTCGCATTCGCCACTGGGCCCCGTCATTACCCGTTAGGTTACTTAACTAACGACAGAGCGGGGGCTGGGCTAGCGCGTCTGTAAAACATAAGCAACGCCTAAATAGTTATAGATATAGCAATAGTAGACATTACAGATCACAGATGAATGCATTGGATATACTAGCAATCCGCAATTCTTTCGAGCCTGAAACGAAAAGCGGATAACACGGTCGCGGTGAATAGCCAAATACCCCACCCAAGACCCCTACGGGTGCGGCAAACTACCCGCCAAGTACCCGAAGCGTAGCAACCTCCCTCATCTCCATGAGTAGGCCACTCGACACTTCGGCATACCCGGTAGTTTGTGCACCCCTCCATGGGTCTATCCTAGGAGCAAAAACAGTAAAAAGAATTATACAATGACGGCTACAACCCCGACCCGGTTGTGCGGCCAAACAAATAATATTATTACATCAATTTACATTTACAATGAATGAAAGAAAAACAAAAGCTCATCTCACATCCACCCCGGCTATTCACCCGCGACAGTCCAACACATTCATATACACATTCCAGCACATTACAGATCATGTATAACCCCGACTAATCGTCTTATAGCGATTAGCCGACGTTCAATACATGCAAGCATCACAGATATAACCATCATAGTCAAAGTGCAGTGAAGTTCGGAAAAATACGGAATTATAGGACCCCAAAAGGAAATTTCTTTTCTGGAAAATCTGGGCACATATAATATATTTTAAAAATCCCAAAACCAACACCTACACACACTGCACGAAAAACGATGCAGAGAAGAGGACAAAGCGCGGCGGTTGCGCGGCACGAGCCCACCTCGCCCGGCGGAAGGGCGGCGCTTTGAGCTCAACAGTGGATCGTTTTTCATGGGTGTTCTTAGAAAACCCTGAGATGATTTTACAAGTATAAAGTTTTTCATTTTGAGCCAAAAAAATTTCAACAGAAACTAAGGTTTTGAAAAAATATGGTTTTTGGGTTTTTTACGGTTCCGAACTTCGTTACACTTCACTACCAAGCTAGTTTAAGTTTAGTTAGGCTCTGATACCACTGTAAGTCAACGTTGCGACCCCCGGTTCTTACGGGGAGGCGGAAACGGTATAAAAATCAAATTTTTAGTGCAAGAGGCAACATGGACTATGCAAGGTCGGGATCGTTGTCTAAACTAAAACTAGCAAACTAGCTAAAGAAGTTTAGCTACTCGGATGAAGATGGTTATACCTAGACTTGAACTCCTTCGTCTTCAAACTTTGTAGAGGTTGATGGTTCTCCTTTGTCGCCTTCTTCCGTCGAAGATGGATCCACCTCGAAGGCTCGACCTTTGGGCTCTTTCTCGTACTTGGAGTGAACTAGAATCGCCGGCTTGCTAGACCCTTGATCCTAGAGTGAGTAGAGAGTGTCTAAGGGTTGCTTTTGATTTTTAAGAGAAGGATTCTCAACTCATGAGAAGGTTTCTCTTGGCTAGAGGAAGAAGAAGATGAAGTGAAGAGAGAGAGTGAATATGATAGAATGAGCTCTCATTTCCTTTCTTACAACCATAATGCAAAAAAGAAAATGAATTATCAAATAATAATAATCAAAATGAAAAGGTTGATGGATAGTTTAGAATGACTAATATCATTACAAGCATTAAATGAATTTGCTAGAATCAAAGAGCATCTTTCATTTGTAATGATAATGGTCAAAAGTTCAACCATGGTCAACAAGTCAACCATGGTCAACAAGTCAACAAAAACTAACCATGACACAATTTCATTTTATTATATATTATTAAATGATATAATACAAATCCATTAGGGTTTGGAAAAAGACGACTGTCAACTGTGCATACGCACCCGTTCCGAAACCCTAATAAAAAACATCTTCCTCCTCCTCAAATAACTGTGCATACACACCTGCATTCTTGTTCCGAGGAACATGAATACTGAGAGATAAAAGCAACCCCAAATACTATACCAGTATCCGGCTCAAACCAGAGCCCGCTGGTAATATCTGTCCGGACTCCAAACGTGCACAAGTGCGCGGATGAGAACGAACCCTGTCGCAAAACCATGCGACCTCTACTCTGTTTTGCCCAGAGGCGAATACCCTCTGTGTGGGACTCTAAAGACTCGACACTACGCTGGCAGTGGGTTTAACCACAGACCACAGGCGGCACTAGCTGTGCGTAACGGTCCCCAGGTAGATGTCGACAAGAAGGCTGACGAGGTGAAACCCCATCGGTACTCCTACTGAGTCTGAATGTGACAGTCTCCGTACAGTCCGGTCTGTTCGTCTGATACATCGCATGGCGGGCCTAGGGGGCGGTAAACGTCAGTCCCCCAATAGCGGTACAAGTCGTGCCGGAGCGAAGCCCAAAACACCCTGAGATAATACTGGAAACCTACCAGTATATCTCGTTTGCCCTGGCCAGGGACTACTCGTGTAATGGCTCTCCTAGACACATCGCGATGTCAACCCCCAATACCGGGAGAGACGAATCCTGTCTAACCGTCACTGCCTCCAAGTGCTTCGGGACTGCACCCAACCACCACCTGTTTGCACGACTCCTTTGAGCCGTGGTAGGGTAGTGATCAAAGTGCAGTGGGAACACACTCGAGGCGAAGTGCCAGTGTCAAGTCAGCGGACTAAGCTGTACTCATGTCACCTGGGAACTGACGACTGACGATAGGTATAATACCAACCTGTCAGTTCCCGACGAGTCCTGTCCAGTGTACTCGTAACCCAACGAGCACCCGTATACTATCTCCAGTACGACGTACTGATGGCTGTGGGACAGACCATCTCCCACACTGGGATGAGAAGCGCATACGCTAGTCTACTCCGGAGTATCGATGCCCTGTCTCGATACTCCTGCGACTAGGGACCTGTATAAGGATGTGCTTATAGATTACCCAGCCCCCACTAGTGTGACTGCCATCACAACGCTGGTAATCAAGCAAAGATCCTAAGGGCTCCACTAATGCGTATAAGTGATATAGTAAAATAAACACAAGTACACATTGAAGTAGAGACAAACCAAGTAGCATACTACTATTTTGAGCAAGATTGTATATACAAGGTGAATATCCCAAGCATCCATTAAGTAATATACAAACTAGTATGATACAGTAATGGCCTCTAGGGCATATACACTAACACCGAGATCGTCATAGAGTCTTGTGTGTCTCCCACTGTGCTTTGATTTCCACCTTACCACGACTCTACTGGGTCGTGCAAACAGGTGGTTTTTGGGTACAGTCCCGATTCACATGGAGGCAATCAGCGATAGGAGGGGATTCGTCTCTCCCGGTATTGGGGGTTGATGTTGCGCTATGCTCGACTGGCCATAACTGGAAATCCCTGGCCAGGGTTGCAGTGATATACCCGTAAGAGTTATCTGTAGTTTCATGCTTGTTATGGACCTTATATCAGCATGACTTATCAAGCTACTGGGGTCTGACGTTTACCACCCCTAGGCGAGATATGCGACATATCAGACGAACAGACCGGACTGTACGGTAAGTGTTACTGGTTGGATTCACAGGTGTGTGAGCAGGCTTGCTCGTTGATCTTCTGATCACTCAATACCCGGGTGGACTTTACGTTTAGCAGACCGCTTGCGGCTTGTGGGTGTTTGATATGATCATCACTTACTGCCGGCGTATTGACGAGTCTTTAGAGTCCTACACAGAGGTTTCCTGGCTCAAGCGAAACGAAATAAGAGCGCATATGAGATATGTGCGGGACCGAGAATAATACCAGTATGTGATACTGAATTCTATTCTCACGATTTGTATCATCGGACGGTTATATAAGATATAGCCGGGTTACCGAATCAAGTGTTGATTCGATACATTGATACACTAGATATTAGTCGGTTATATGCAATATGATCGGATCATTAAATCAAGTGTTGATTTAATGATTTAATGTATAATTATATATTTGATATATTACTTTATATTAACTAGTATTTGTTCACTTAACATTATTTTTTCTCACTAGATTGTGCACATTGTATATATGATATATGTTTGTGCACTAGTTTGTATCATGTTTGATGATACATGCAAACATGGGTGTGTATGTTTTAAACCATGTTTAGTTAATGGTTAGGGTTTTATTTTCTTTATGAATTTTGTAAAAACAAAATGGTCGCATTTTTCTTTCTTTGCTTTAAGCTTCATGAAGCTTCTTAGCATTTTTCAAAGTCTTAACCATTTTGTCTTTATGCGTTGACCTAACCATCACCTAAACTATGGTTTGCTCTCTACATGAGTTAATCTCACCCATGGTTGCAATATGATAAGCATCACTTGATTTATTATTTTTCAAGAGAATTCTTTTTCCTTCTTCATCTTCATCTTCTTCAAGTGAAGAAAACCATTCTTGAAAATTTCCAAGTGATGAAATCAAGTGAGAAATCCAATTCTAAAGTGAACCCACTTCCTATTTCTTCATCCTCTACCACTTGCCATGTAGTAGAGTGTGTTATCTTCACAAGTTTCATGACCTAGTGAAGATGGAGCCTGGGTTTGAGTCGCCTCGACGTAGATCATCTTCGGCATCGAAGTCAACGACCTAGCCCGATCATTTCTCCGACGAAACAATCGTTAGAGTCCGGGATCCCGATGATCACAGCGAAGGGACGTCGTCATTGAGCTTTGGAAGTGGAGGACCAGATCCACAAAGGTTGTAGTCCCTTTCACTTTTAGTTAAAGTTGTTAACTTGCTAGTTTTTCGCCTTACCTCTAGTTAACGATCTAGCATTATGGTTCTTTGGCACATGAAAAATTTGATTTTGGCATGGTTGATCAGTTGTAGAACCTTATGAGTGAGCCTAGGAACCCTACAGATATCGCGCTGTGTCAGAGAGCCATTACGCAAAGTCCCTGGCCAGGGCAAGCGAGATTTACTGGTAGGTTCCAGTAGTTTCTCAGGGTGTAATAGGCTACGCTCCGACATGACTTATACCTCTATTAGGGGACTGACGCTTGCCGCCCCTAGGCTCGATATGCAATAGTCTTAGACGAACAGACCGGACTGTACGAAGATTGTCACATCAGTCTCAGTAGGAGTTCGGATGGGTTTCCTCATCGGCCTTCTTATCGACATCTACCTGGGGACCGTTACGTATAGCTAGTGCCGCTTGCGGTCTGTGGTTAAATCCACTGCCAGCGTAGTGTCGAGTCTTTAGAGTCCCACACAGAGAGTTTTCCTGCTCCAGGCGAAACGATATAGAGGTCGTATGGTTTTACGACAAGGGTTCGGACGCATACGTGTGTTTACGCATGTACGACGTTCGGACAGTTTTTACTAGTCGGCTTTGGTTTAAGCCAGATTCTTGTATCGGGTTATTGGATTTATACAGTCTAAAGTTTTTCCGTGTTTTCATGGATTAGAGGGGCGTTCTCGTAATTTTCCAGGAAGCTTCTAGAAGCATGGTGAGCTGGAGGCTAAGGTGGCATTTGCATTAATTGGATTAATGAGTCATGTAGTGATTCATACATTGAGTTAATGATTCATTTAATGATTTATATGACTCATATGATGAATCACTTAGTGCATTAATGAAACATGATGATAAATCAATATTTATTATTTACTTAATAATATCATATGTTTCATATATACATAAATGATTTCATTCATCCAAAAAGGATTCACATTCTCACCTTCTCTTTCCTCAAGCTCACTCTCTTCAAACCCTAATCATCCCCTCTCATGTGTTGAGATCAAGGATTAGATAGACTAATACATCCATAACCTCACTCTATATCCCCTAGGTAGCTTAGATTAGCACTTTGAGCAACCTAGTTATCTCAAGTTAGAGATCAAGCTTGGAGTAGGAGCTCTCGGGTGGATCGTCTTTGACTCGAGGAGGCCGTTGAGGTGCCGATGTTCCAAGGAACCTACAAGGAGTGGAGGACAGCGATGAAGACCCGAAGGACAAGTAACGTGAGGTATAATTTCGAATCCGAGTAGTTAAACCTCTCGTAGTTTGCTAGTAACGGTTTAGATACGATTCATGCGCTCAAGTCCGTGTTACGAAGCATTGATAATCGTTTTTCATATATTCCGCCTCCCCGCAAGTTCGTGGGGTGCATGACATGGACTTACAGTGGTATCAAAGCCAACTAAACCGTTACTAGCTTGTTAGCAACTAATTAGAGTTTCGATCGACGGAAAAACGCGAAAAACGAAAACCTAACCCAAACAGTTTCTGTTAATTTTAAACATGTCGAAAAAAATATTTGATATGCCTTAAAATTCAAAGCCGGGAAATATAAGAAATCTGGGAAAATACGATGTTCTAACTCGGCAAGATGTCCGCGGATCCGCCGCAAGATGGTGCTTTTTGCCGCGGATTCGCGGCGGAGTCAACTCCGAGTTGAGTCGGATTTTCACAGAAATTCATATTTTTTGGTTTTTTGTTTTCATGTATATTATGTTTCTGCCCAGGTTACTTCTGAGCTGATTTGCTTTTGGGGGTAGACACGGATAAAGGCAATCGATCGATGTTCTAAATTAATTGCTAATCGGGTTTTTATCTGTAATGTTTAATGTGTTCTTAAACCTGTAGGGTTACAAGGCACACTAACAAGGCTCTACAAGGCATCGACCATGCCAAAATTAAAATTTTATGCGCCGCACAACCCTAAGCAAGATCGTTAATTAGAGTTTAGGCGATACTAAAGGCAAGTAAACAACTTTACTCTAAAGGGAATACGAAATACAACCTTTGTAGATCGGTCCTTCACTTCTAAAGCTCCTTGATGAAGTCCCTTCGCTGCGATCAAGGTTCTCCCGGGCTCTTGCATGGCTTCACGACGCGAGGGATGAGAACTTGCTTGAAGTCTTCGAGGCCGAAGATGATCTACGTCGAGGGAATTCCGACTCAAGCTCCTACTTCACTAACTTGAGAATTAGTGAAGCAAACACCCTATACTAAAGGGCTAGTCTAGTAGAGAATGGAGAAATAGGAAGTGGGTTCTCTTTAGAATTTTGTTTCTCACAAGGATTCTCATTTTGGATCAAACCCTAGCTTTCTTTTCTCTTGATCAATGAAAAAGAAGATGATGAACAAAAGAAAAGAAAATGAGGATAATGATTAAGTGAGAAAGGTAACCATGGTGAGTGAGTATCATATACTAACCCTTGTAGAGCCATAACCATAGCTAATTTGATTATGGTTGGGTTAAAGGGAATCTAAGGTAAAGACAAAGCTAGTAGACTTTGTCAAAGCAAAGTAAGCTTCATGCTTATTCCAAAACTCCACTAATTTTGTAATTATCTTAAATAAACATAACCCACCATAATTCATAGAATGGTGTATGTCTTGTTAGTTATATATATGCCCTAGAGGCCATTGTTGTACATATGATGTATATTATAATGGATGCTTGGATATATATAGAGATGACTTTCTTGCTCGTCATGATAGTATGCTATTTGGTTTCACTTTATCTTAACATGTTGACTTGTATTGGTTTACTTTTTTACTCTCACATGTTGATAAAGCCCTTAGGATCTGTACTCGACTACTGGGACTATGATGAGATCATACTAGTGGGGCCGCGGTAGTCGATGAGTACATCCTATAACTGTTCCTAGTCGAGGGTATATCGAGACAGGGCATCGATACACCAGAGTAGACTAGCGTATACGCATCTTGACCCATATGATGGGTGATGGATGATCCCATATCCATCGGTGTTTGACATCAGAGATGGTGTACGGGTGCTCAGTGGAGACTGGGTACACTGGACGGACTCGCCGAGAACTCCCAGATGGTGATATACCACACGTCAGATGGCAGTTCTCCGGTGACACTGGTACAGGGTAGTCTGTAGACCCGAGATCGTCATGGAGTCTTGTGTGATTCCCACTGTGCTTTGATTTCCACCTTACCACGTCCAAGAGGGCGTGCAAAACGGTGGCTTTTGGGTACAGTCCCGAATCACATGGAGGCAATGAGCGATAGGAGGGGATTCGTCTCTCCCGGTATAGGGAGTTGATGTTGTGCTGTGTTCGATTGGCTATAACTGGAAGTCCCTGGCCAGGGCTGATATAGAGATTTACTGGTAAGTGTTACTAGTAGTTTCTCGACCCGTTATGAGCCATACATCGACACGACTTATCGGTTACTGGGGTCTGACGTATACCACCCCTAGACTTGATATGCGACATATCAGACGAACAGACCGGACTGTACGGGAGTGTTACTGATCGGATTCACAGGAGAACGCACAGGCTAGCTTGTTGATCTTCTGATCGCTCAATACCTGGGTGGCTGTTACGTTTAGCTGACCGCTTGCAGCTTGTGGGTGTTTGATATGATCATCACCTGCTACCGGCGCATTGACGATTCTTTAGAGTCCTACACAGAGGTTTCTTGGCTCAGGCGAAATGGAGTAGAGGCACATATGTGATATGTGCAGGACCGAGAATAATGCGATATGAGATACCGTATTATATTCTCACGATATTTAGATATGAACCGGGACATCGGATCAAGTGTTGATTCGTTGAATCGGTACATGATATATTAGTCGGTAATATTCGATATAGCCGGATCGTCGGATCAAGTGTTGATTCGATGATTTAATGTATAATAATATATATGATATATTATTACATTATCTAATATTGGCTCGCTTTATTATTTCATTTTCTCATCGGATGATACATTGATATATATGCGATATATGTTAATTGTATTATTTTCTTTTGTTGCAAATATATAATATATATGTGATATATATTATTGTCACATGATATGATTAATTGTTAAACATGTTTAAGGATGATTAATTGAGGTTAGGGTTTGATTAGGGTTAGATGCTTCATGCACCTTCTAGAAGCATTTTTCTTTTATCATTGTAAAGATATTTTTGGATGACACATTTTTAACCCAACCAAACTCTAACTCTAGTTTATTCTCTACACATTCTTATCCACTCATCCTTGACCATGGTTGATATATCAATCATATAGCTTTTATTTCTATTCATCACAAAAGAAAATAATTCATTATCTTTTCCATTATCATCTTCTTCTCTCTTGAAGAAAGCTTACTAGATTTTCTTTATGTGATGAAATAATATGAGAAAATGATTTAAAAAGAAAGCAAAAAATACTACTCTCTCATCCTCATCTCATCTAGCCCATGAGATTAGTGTGTTCATCTTTTTAGAGTGAGAAAGCTTGAGTCTTTGCAACTTCGAGGTAGATCATCGGAGATTTGGAACACTTCAAGCTAGCATGGATCGTTCGAGTCGTGGAGCCTCTCATGAGTCCGGGAGATCGTGGATCGCGGCAAAAGGACTTCTACTCGGAGCTTATGAAGCGAAGGAGCGGACTACAAAGGTTGTAATCCCTCACACTTAGATAAAAGTTATCATCTTGCATGTTTAAACCTAATAATCTAGCAAAGATCCCGGCTTTGGGTTGTTCGGCACGTCTAAATTTTTATCCGGGCATGTTTGATGCCTTTTGAACCTTCACAAGAGTGCCTAGGAACCCTACAGTGGTATCAGAGCCTAGCTAGAGCATTAGGCGATGTGTTTACGAAGTTAAAACTCCGATCGAACCCGAACCGACGAAAATAACCCCCTCTCTGGAAATTTTTTAAAATTTGGGATTTTTCTGAATTAAAAATACGTAAAAAAATCAACAGGGAATTCTAAGAATTACCATAAAACCCGGGCCCCCAATTCGTCCAAACGGCGGCGGAACCGCGGCGCAAGCATGCCTTCCGCGGCGGTTCCGCGGCGGAATGATGGATTGGCGACACGTGGCTTTTATGGTAATATCCGTAGGTGCTTGTTGATGGTTCTGGGTATTTTTAATCTGTTTCAGGTGTTGAAAATTTTGGGGTTTGTTTTGTAATAGTAGACTCGATCGGAAACTTTAAATTCGTATTTCTTTCCGGATATTTAGAAATTGTTAAACTAGTTGAACGGATATCATTAACCGACTTTTTCCCGGCACGTAAAACTTTCAAGTGTTGAATTTTTTATCGGGTTTAAATCTTTCGGAAAAATTGTACAAGTTAAGCGGTGGACCCTCTAGAAGACAACAAACCTTAACTCGATTATGTGACCGTCTTGAACTGCCTTTTGAACCTTCGGGTTTGGGGCAGTACGGCGTGCCACATGTGAGGCGTTGGCTTGACCCTTCTACGGCTGGATCACCGGTACTGTAACATATTCTGGGATCATTTGAACTCCGCTCAAGAGTTGAGCACTTTGGGAAATTTTGGGTGTTTGATTATCTGTTCGAAAAGTTTAATACTGTCTATTTATCTGGAATGTGATACAATATGTGGAATTCATAGAGTTAGGCATGAAATACGGAGTATGTGATATTTCGAATTTACGATGTCTAAAGTGATTGTGGATTCCAAATATTGTAGTTTTACAATTTCTTTTCTGTGACCGTAAGTGTAATATGTGATATCGCCGGTTTCGTTGCTATATGTCAACGACAATTGGGATGCGCAATTTACTTACGTTGATGATATGAGATATTATGTGTTGCTGTGATATGTTATATTGGATCGTCGCGTTCAGAATAGCCGGGGGTTTTATGTGAGATGAGGGTTTTTATTTTCATTCATGTAAAATTCATTTGTAATGTAATATTCTTTTATTTGAGGCACTTCCAGGTTGCGGTTGATGTCACCAGTTTATATTATTTACTTTTCCGCATTAGGTAGACCCAAGGAGGGGAGCACAAGTAACCGGGTTCTAGGGTCCTGTGGGAGGCCATCTCGAGGAGTCGAAACCGGGTCTCCTAACCCTAGAATTGGCAGTGTTACTTGCCGCTCTCGTAGGGGTCTTGGGATGTGGGTTTGGCTATTCGTCGCGACCGTGGAATCCGTGTTTTATACAGGCTCGTATTGAAAACACGGACGTCCTAGTATATCCAATATTTCATATATGTTCTTCTGCTGCAATGTTCTGTGATGAGATCATATTACTACCTGGGACGAATGCTTATACTATATATATGCTGATATATAAATATTACTGCTTTCGTTTCTTCTGTGATGCTTAGGAAGCATAAGCTGATGGGTTTTTTAATAATGAGATTAATAAAAGAAAAGAAACCTAAAAATGTTGTAGAATCAAAACTTTATAATAAGGGTAGCTACAGTTTTGCTTTGCACAGTGATATATATGATATGTCCTGCACCTTATTCGATGAGGAAAGGACCGAGATCCCTTCACCGGGAGTGACTCCTTTAGCAAAACTGGCAGATGCTACAAAATGCGGTTTGTCTTTTGAATGCTTTTAGTGTTTTGCTTTGCACAGCGGTATATATGATATATCCTGCACCTTATTCGATGAGGAAAGGGCCGACGATCCCTTCATCGGGAGTGACCCCTTTAGCGAAACTAAGAAAAGCCTCAAAAACACTCCTATTCAAAACTTCACTCGATTCTATGACGATATCAAGTTCATTACGCTCAGGGTTTTCTGAAAAACCTGCGTAGCCCTCCGTCATTTCAGATAGATATTATTTAGTATTCGTGCTATGTTTGTTGACTTAGTTAAGGCATAGTGTACGGTAGCTAAGTAATGTTTATCTGCTAAAACATGAGATGTGATTGGATTAAGGTATTCGTACGGCTTTGTTGACTCAGTTAAGGGTCGTGCAGGTGGGTTTAATTCAATCAGGAAATGTACGGGTTGAACTTGACTTGCGATTTATGGTTTGTTGACTTAGTTAAGGTCATAGATCGCTAAGGGCAAAAATATTATCGGGAATTTCAAGTGTTGAAATTTGCAATGAGATTGCATACCTCCTATAAGATAGTTGGATCCCGATACCCACTGCGAGTAAGTGTTACTCCTGGGAGAGTTTTACACAGGACAATTAGTCATTCAAGTAGGTGTCTAGAAAAGTGCTAACGGGGTTACGCCTCTAGGAAAACGAGGTTTACTTTAATTAGGTCCGTGCAAAAGCACGGGGAACCTCCCTCAAAGTACCGACACTGATCTGGCTGAAAGATTGACGAAATTGTAGGGTGTAATTAATCCCGGCTAATATTACCTTTTAGGGTTTTAAGGTAGATTTGATAAAAACAGTGGGAGACATCCTGATTAGATAAGATAATAACCAATCTAATCTTGCAAGAGCATACGCTAAAGTGTTTTCTTCTCTCTCTCTCCAGGTAGCGACCATGTCAGGCCATAATCAAGATAATAATATTGATGTATTGACTGAACCAACTTATTATACTGAGCAGGGGAACGTTGGACCCGTTTTTTCTTATAAGAGTTATAAGACTGAACAGGAAACAGGAGAATGTCTAGATTCTCAAGCCGCCCAAAAGGACATGCATGTTGATGCATCTTCTTCAGGTGTGTTAGTTATTGAAAACTGTTTCTCAGTTCACCCTACGTCCTGGGTATTAGATACCGGATCAGGATCCCACATATGTAAATTGTTACATGGGCTACGAAAAGGTAGAGAACTGGGAAAAGGTGATCATTCCGTTCAAGTAGGGAACGGTGCAAGTATTGTAGCCAAAGCAGTTGGCGAATATCACCTTGTATTACCAAGTCGTAATACACTGATTCTAAATGAGTGCTATTATATACCGAACATGACGTGCAACATTATATCAGTTTCTTTATTGAGTAAAAAGGGATATAATTTTGTAGTACAGGATAATGTTATGAACATATTCCTAGATCAAAAGTTGATTGCATCAGGCTCGTTACATAATGGCATATTCATTCTAAATCAAAATACAGTTCTGAATATACAAAACACACACAAGAGGAAAAGTTCAGATGTGAACGAATCCTACTTGTGGCATTGTAGACTTGGTCATATCAATGCGACACGGCTAGCTAAGTTACATAAAGATGGTTATTTGAATCCGTTCGAATTATCATCTTATGATACTTGCCATTCATGTCTCAAAGGAAAAATGACCAAAGCTCCGTTTAGTGGACACGGAGAAAGAGTTACCGAACTCTTAGGACTGGTACATAGTGATGTATACGGTCCCATGTCTACGCATGCCAGGAACGGTTCTTCCTACTTTATTACATTCACTGACGATCTCTCTAGATACGGACATGTGTTTCTGATGAAACACAAGTCTGAAGCTTTTGAGAAATTCAGAGAATATAAGCACGAAGTAGAGAACCAAACGGGAAAAAGTATTAAGATTCTTCGATCTGATCGAGGAGGTGAATACTTAAGCGGTGAGTTTTTAGATTATCTAAAAGAGAATGGGATTCTCTCTCAGCTTACTCCTCCTTATACACAACAGCACAACGGTGTATCGGAACGAAGGAATCGGACCCTATTAGATATGGTGCGATCTATGATGAGCGATGCTGAGTTACCTATTTCCTTTTGGGGGTATGCGCTTGAGACAGCCATATACATATTGAATCTAGTTCCGTCTAAATCTGTACCTACCACACCATATGAGATATGGAGTGGGAAGAGACCATATTTTAAACGAGTTAAGATATGGGGTTGTCCGGCCTATGTCAAAGACAAAATCCAGACAAACTCGAGGCACGATCAGTTCTTTGCAAGTTTGTAGGATATCCAAAGAATTCTCAAGGATATATTTTCTATCACGCTGAGGAACAAAAAGTGTTTGTTTCTCAATATGCCACCTTTTTAGAAAAGGAATTTCTTGCAAAAGAAATTAGTGGCAAAGAGGTAGAGCTGGAAGAGGTTCCAGCACCACAGACTACAACTGATGATTTATTGGAACCAGAGGATTCAGTAGTACCCGACGAACCCCAGCCTCTCCGCCGATCTAGTAGTGTTTCTCGTCCACCTGAGAGATACTATGGTTTTCTCATTGATGGTGGAAGCGAGGATTGCATCATGGATAATGATGACCCGACTAGTTTCGAGCAGGCCATCACGAGTGGTGACTCTGTAAAATGGCTGGATGCAATGCGATCTGAGATGGAATCCATGTACACCAACAAAGTATGGACTTTGGAAAATGCTCCTGAAGGGGTAAAACCCATTGGGAGCAAGTGGATCTTTAAAAAGAAATTTGGTGTAGATGGAAAAGTTGAGACTTTCAAAGCTAGACTTGTAGCAAAAGGTTTTCGTCAAAGACCAGGTGTGGACTATGACGAAACCTTTTCTCCAGTGGCTATGCTTAAGTCCATCCGGATCTTACTTGCCATTGCTGCATACCGTGACTACGAAATCTGGCAAATGGATGTTAAGACCGCCTTTCTAAACGGTGATTTAGAAGAGAGCGTGTACATGACTCAGCCAGAGGGCTTCGTAGATAGTGGGAGCAGCGGAAAGGTGTGCAAGCTGCTTAAATCCATTTATGGGTTAAAGCAAGCATCGCGGAGTTGGAACATCTGTTTTGATGTTGTAGTCAAAGAGTTTGACTTCATCAAAAATATAGATGAACCTTGTATCTATAAGAAGGTAGCAGAGGGTAAGGTTGTCTTCCTCGTATTGTACGTGGATGACATACTCTTGATAGGAAATGATATTCCTATGCTGCAATCAGTCAAGCTCTTCTTATCACAGAGATTCTCAATGAAAGATCTAGGTGATGCCTCCTGCATATTGGGAATCATCATCTATAGAGATAGATCTAAACGGATACTGGGATTGTCCCAATCCAGGTACATTGACACCATACTAAAGAGGTTTAGTATGGAAGAATCCAAGCGTGGGAACCAACCCACGATCTCTGGACTCACTCTCTCCAAAGAGATGTCTCCCAAGACTGATTTGGAGAGAGCTCGCATGCAAGGGATACCCTATGCTTCGGCAGTAGGCTCTATCATGTATGCGATGCTATGTACCAGACCCGATGTAGCATACTCACTAAGTGTAGTGAGTCGGTATCAAGCAGATCCTGGAGAGAGTCACTGGACAGCTGTGAAGAACATTCTCAAGTACTTACGAAGGACGAAGGAGATGTTCTTGGTGTATGGTAACGGAGAACTCCAGGTGGAGTCCTTTATCGATTCCAGCTTCCAAAGTGATAAGGGCGACTCTAAGTCGCACTCGGGATTTGTCTTTACCCTCAATGGAGGGGCGGTATGTTGGAAGAGTTCCAAACAGGATACCGTTGCAGACTCGACGATGGAGGCTGAATACATCGCTGCCAACGATGCTGCCAAAGAGGCTGTCTGGATCAAGAAGTTCATTAGTGAACTTGGTGTGGTTCCATCCATTGAGCATCCAATACCTCTGTATTGCGATAACAATGGAGCCGTGGCTTTGGCCAAGGAACCCAGATCCCATCAGAAGTCCAGACATATTCTGAGGCGGTATCACCTGATCAGGGAGATAGTTGATCGCCGGGAGATCAAGGTCAGGAGAGTAGATACGAAGGACAACACTGCGGATCCATTCACGAAGGCTATTCCCTAGATACAGTTTGAGAGATTATTCGAGATGCTAGGTATGAGATACTACAGCAGCTGGCCTCAGTGCAAGTGGGAGATTGTTAGTTATGTATATGCCCTAGAGGCCATTGTTGTACATATGATGTATATTATAATGGATGCTTGGATATATATAAAGATGACTTTCTTGCTCGTCATGATAGTATGCTATTTGGTTTCACTTTATCTTAACATGTTGACTTGTATTGGTTTACTATTTTACTCTCACATGTTGATAAATCCCTTAGGATCTGTACTCGACTACTGGGACTATGATGAGATCATACTAGTGGGGCCGCGGTAGTCGATGAGTACATCCTATAACTGTTCCTAGTCGAGGGTATATCGAGACAGGGCATCGATACACCAGAGTAGACTAGCGTATACGCATCTTGACCCATATGATGGGTGATGGATGATCCCATATCCATCGGTGTTTGACATCAGAGATGGTGTACGGGTGCTCAGTGGAGACTGGGTACACTGGACGGACTCGCCGAGAACTCCCAGATGGTGATATACCACACGTCAGATGGCAGTTCTCCGGTGACACTGGTACAGGGTAGTCTGTAGACCCGAGATCGTCATGGAGTCTTGTGTGATTCCCACTGTGCTTTGATTTCCACCTTACCACGTCCAAGAGGGCGTGCAAAACGGTGGCTTTTGTGTACAGTCCCGAATCACATGGAGGCAATGAGCGATAGGAGGGGATTCGTCTCTCCCGGTATAGGGAGTTGATGTTGTGCTGTGTTCGATTGGCTATAACTGGAAGTCCCTGGCCAGGGCTGATATAGAGATTTACTGGTAAGTGTTACTAGTAGTTTCTCGACCCGTTATGAGCCATACATCGACACGACTTATCGGTTACTGGGGTCTGACGTATACCACCCCTAGACTTGATATGCGACATATCAGACGAACAGACCGGACTGTACGGGAGTGTTACTGATCGGATTCACAGGAGAACGCACAGGCTAGCTTGTTGATCTTCTGATCGCTCAATACCTGGGTGGCTGTTACGTTTAGCTGACCGCTTGCAGCTTGTGGGTGTTTGATATGATCATCACCTGCTACCGGCGCATTGACGATTCTTTAGAGTCCTACACAGAGGTTTCTTGGCTCAGGCGAAACGGAGTAGAGGCAAATATGTGATATGTGCAGGACCGAGAATAATGCGATATGAGATACCGTATTATATTCTCGCGATATTTAGATATGAACCGGGACATCGGATCAAGTGTTGATTCGATGAATCGATACATGATATATTAGTCAGTAATATTCGATATAGCCGGATCGTCGGATCAAGTGTTGATTCGATGATTTAATGTATAATAATATATATGATATATTATTACATTATCTAATATTGGCTTGCTTTATTATTTCATTTTCTCATCGGATGATACATTGATATATATGCGATATATGTTAATTGTATTATTTTCTTTTGTTGCAAATATATAATATATTTGTGATATATATTATTGTGACATGATATGATTAATTGTTAAACATGTTTAAGGATGATTAATTGAGGTTAGGGTTTGATTAGGGTTAGATGCTTCATGCACCTTCTAGAAGCATTTTTCTTTTGTCATTGTAAAGATATTTTTGGATGACACATTTTTAACCCAACCAAACCCTAACTTTAGTTTATTCTCTACACATTCTTATCCACTCATCCTTGACCATGGTTGATATATCAATCATATAGCTTTTATTTCTATTCATCACAAAAGAAAATAATTCATTATCTTTTCCATTATCATCTTCTTCTCTCTTGAAGAAAGCTTACTAGATTTTCTTTATGTGATGAAATAATATGAGAAAATGATTTAAAAAGAAAGCAAAAAATACTACTCTCTCATCCTCATCTCATCTAGCCCATGAGATTAGTGTGTTCATCTCTTTAGAGTGAGAAAGCTTGAGTCTTTGCAACTTCGAGGTAGATCATCGGAGATTTGGAACACTTCAAGCTAGCATGGATCGTTCGAGTCGTGGAACCTCTCATGAGTCCGGGAGATCGTGGATCGCGGCAAAGGGACTTCTACTCGGAGCTTGTGAAGCGAAGGAGCGGACTACAAAGGTTGTAATCCCTCACACTTAGATAAAAGTTATCATCTTGCATGTTTAAACCTAATAATCAAGCAAAGATCCCGGCTCTGGGTTGTTCGGCATGTCTAAATTTTTATCCGGGCATGTTTGATGCCTTTTGAACCTTTACAAGAGTGCCTAGGAACCCTACATGTCTCATATACACATGTCTAGTGTATCAACAACCATGATACAAATATATAACATATTTTAATATATATATCATATATATATAGTAAATATGTGTGGAAGTGAGAAAAACCCTAAAGTGAACATGTGTTAGTAAATGTAAATTAGTATATCTAATATACAATTATACACTTAATTATTAAATCAACACTTGACTTAATAATCCGGTCATATCTCATATAACCGGCTAACAATCATCGTATCGACTTATCGAATCAACACTTGATTCGATAACCCGGTCATATAATATATGATCGACCGATACAAAAAGTCGCGAAAATAGAATACGGTATCACATACACGCATTTATTCTCGGTATCGCACATATCACATACGTGCTCCTATTTCGTTTCGCCTGAGCCAGTAAAACCTCTGTGTAGGACTCTAAAGACTCGTCAATACGCCGGCAGTAGGTGATGATCACATCACGCACCCACAAGCCGTCAGCGGTACTAGCTGGACGTAACTGCTACCCGGTTATTGAGCGATCAGAAGATCAGCAAGCAAGCCCGCTACAACTCCTGTGAAAGCCCGCCGGCAACACTTCCCGTACAGTCCGGTCTCCTCGTCTGATATGTCGCATATCAAGTCTAGGGGTGGTAAACGTCAGACCCCAATAACCGATAAGTCGTGCCGATGTAAGGCTCATAACGGGTCGAGAAACTACTGGTAACACTTACCAGTAAATCTCTAATCAGCCCTGGCCAGGGACTTCCCTGTTACGGCCAATCGAGCACAGCACAACATCAACCCCCAATACCGGGAGAGATGAAACCCCTCCTATCACTCATTGCCTCCATGCAACTTGGGACTGTACCCAAAAACCACCGTTTTGCATGCCCTCATGGACGTGGTAAGGTGGAAATCAAAGCACAGTTGGAATCACACAAGACTCTACGACGATCTCGGGTCTACAGACTAACCTGCATAAGTGTCACCAGAGAACTGCCATCTGACGTGAGGTATAATACCATCTGGGAGTTCTCGGCGAGTCCGTCCAGTGTACCCAGTCTCCACTGAGCACCCGTATACTATCTCTGATGTCAAACACCAATGGATATGGGATCATCCATCGCCCATCTCATGGGTCGAGAAGCTTATACGCTAGTCTACACTGGTATATCGATGCCCCTTCTCGATACACCCACGACTAGGGACCTTGAAGGATGTACTTATGGACTACCATGTCCCCACTAGTATGATCCGCATCATAGTCCAGGTAGTCAAGTACACATCCTAAGGGCTTTACCAACATGTAACTATAAGACAGTATAAAGAGACATGTATACATGTTAGAGTAAAGAGCAACCAGATAGCATACTATCATATCGAGAAAGAAAGTCCTCTCTATATATGTCCAAGCATCCAATATAATATACATCATCTGTACAATACTGGCGTCTAGGGCATACATACAACTAACAATCTCCCACTTGCACTTGGACCAGCTGCTGTAGTATCGCATACCGAGCATCCCGAAGAGTCTCTCAAACTGTATCTGGGGAATGGCCTTCGTGAGTGGATCCGCTGTGTTATTCTTCGTGTCAACCCTCCTGACCTCGATCTCCCGGCGATCAACTATCTCCCGGATCAGGTGATACCGCCTCAGAATATGCCTGGATCGCTGATGGGGCCTGGGTTCTTTGGCCAAAGCCACCGCTCCATTGTTATCGCAATATAAAGGTATTGGATGCTCAATGGATGGAACCACTCCAAGTTCAGTAATGAACTTATTGATCCAGACAGCCACTTTGGCAGCTTCGTTGGCAGCGATGTATTCAGCATCCATCGTCGAGTCTGCCACGGTTTCCTGCTTGGAACTCTTCCAGCTAACCGCCCCTCCGTAAAGGGTAAAGACAAATCCCGACTGCGACTTAGAGTCGTCCTTATCACTCTGGAAGCTCGAATCGGTAAAGGACTCCACTTGGAGTTCTCCGTTACCATACACCAAGAGCATCTCTTTAGTCCTTCGTAAGTACTTGAGAATGCTCTTCACAGCTGTCCGGTGACTCTCTCCAGGATCAGCTTGATACCTACTCACTACACTTAGTGAGTATGCTACATCGGGTCTGGTACATAGCATCGCGTACATGATAGAGCCTACTGCCGAAACATAGGGTATCCCTTGCATGCGAGCTCTCTCCAAATCAGTCTTGGGAGACATCTCTTTGGAGAGAGTGAGCCCTGAGATCGTGGGTAAAAAAACCCGTTTGGACTCTTCCATACTAAACCTCTTTAGTATGGTGTCAATGTACCTGGATTGGGACAATCCCAATATCCTTTTAGATCTATCTCTATAGATCATAATTCCTAATATGCAGGAGGCATCACCAAGATCTTTCATTGAGAATCTTTGTGATAAGAAGAGCTTCACCGATTGCAGCATAGGAATGTCATTTCCTATCAAGAGTATGTCGTCCACGTACAATACGAGGAAGACAACCTTACTCTCTGCCACCTTCTTGTAGATACAAGGTTCATCTACGTTTTTGACGAAATCAAACTCTTTGATAACGACGTCAAAGCAGATGTTCCAACTCAGCGATGCTTTCTTTAATCCATAAATGGATTTAAGCAGCTTGCACACCTTCCCGCTGCTCCCACTATCTACGAAGCCCTCTGGCTGAGTCATGTACACGCACTCTTCTAAATCACCGTTTAGAAAGGCGGTCTTAACATCCATTTGCCAGATTTCGTAGTCATGATATGCAGCGATGGCAAGCATGATCCGGATGGATATAAGCATAGCTACTGGAGAAAAGGTTTCGTCATAGTCCACACCTGGTCTTTGACGAAAACCTTTTGCAACAAGTCTAGCTTTGAAAGTCTCCACTTCCCATCTACACCAAGTTTTTTCTTGAAGATCCACTTGCTCCCAAAGGGTTTTACCCCTTCAGGAGCAACTTCCAAAGTCCATACTTAGTTGGTGTACATGGATTCCATCTCAGACCGAATTGCATCCAGCCATTTCACTGAGTCCCCACTCGTGATGGCCTGCTCAAAGCTAGTTGGGTCATCATCAACCATGATGCAATCCTTGCTTCCACCATCTGTAACACCCGAGCCCAATGCTACTGTTTTTAGTTACTGTTTGAGCATTAGTGTGGTACTCATTTCATTTATCTATCTTGTTTATGGCTTACCGTAAAATTTTACCCGGCAAAGTCATTTCTGCATATAACAATTTTTGGCATCTAAAATAAAATTAAAAATATTCATCTTGGTCGACTCGACACCCCTAGCTGTGTGGTAGCATCCGTGCATCGTGTTCTCGTCCCGTTCAGTGAAACGGGCGAGTTTGGATGGCTACGTGCGCTTGCGTGTGTCCGTTTTGGGGGTATGCTTTTTAATCATAAAACACTTAATTTTAAAATTTGGAACCCGCTTAAAATCCTATTATTCCAATTTCAAATTTTTGGACCCGACCCGGGCGCGATTTGGAAATGTTTTGCTTTGCGCCAAATTTCAAATTTTAATATATTTAAAAACCACCGTATATTTATACTTTAACCATATAAATTTTTAAAATCTAATCTTTATGTAAATTTTTCTAACTGAATGATTCTTTCCAGCCTATCAACAATTATTTCCCGTGGGCCCCTATCCTTTTCTCTCTCTCTCTCTCTCATATCTCTTTCTCTCTCTCCCTTAAATCTCTCTCTCTCCCTCTCTTTCCTCTATAATTCAAATCTTTCCCCTCCTTTTTATTTTTCCCAGCAACGTTAACCCTAACCCATTGCAGTCCCCGGCCGCCTCGATCCCAGTCGCCGCCGCAGCCCCGATGCCGACGCCGGTACCACCAGCACCCTCGCCTCCTCTTCCTCGTCTCACCCATATCCTCATTTCTTCCACCCTCGCAGCCACCTGTGCACCCCCGCCGCAGCCACCCGCAGCCCCGTTCACCACCCACGACCACCTGCGCCGCCCCTGGTCGTCGCCGACGATCACCAGACGCCCTTTGATCGCCTCTGTAAGTCTTCCTCTTCGCTCCTCCTCTCCTTCTTCCCTTCTTCTCCCTTTTCTGTTCTGTCCCAATTCTTGATGGCCGTAGTTCATCGCAGGCAAAGCACCGAAGCTCCGTCGATGTGGTCGGCAGTCACCATCCCTTCACAGATCCTCGTGAGCCCCCTCGTCTCTATCCTTCTTCTCTTCCCTCTTCTTGAGTCTCCATTTGGTCGTTCATGAATTCTTGAAATTGTTGTTCGCTGTTCGCACGGAATCCGGCCGTGCCGGCGACGTGTTCCGACGTTCCAGCAAGGTACCCCGACCCGCGTGGTTCCATTGTTCGTTGTTTGGGTTCAATCCGTGAACCGTGCGCCCGTCGCGAGTTTCCCCGCCGATGTTACGTTCTGTTTTTCCCGGTTCGCGACCCGTCGAGGAAAGTACCCCTTGCTACATGCTATACAATATTTACATATATGTATTGACACCCTAAACCTGTAAAATTTAACTTGGTATAACCGTTTCCCATTTTCGGTTACAATATTGCATTATATCATTTTACTGTTGAACATGGAACTTACAGTTTGTAAATTGAACCTAAAAATCATATCTGAATGTTCAATCACATTTTACTGTTAAAATAGCTGGTAGCAATTATCCCTGTAGCTCTGTTATATTCGGACACTCGCATGCATTTAACCTGAAATAACTGTATTGAACCGTTACATAAATTATTGCACCGCTAAGGGTGCTTAAACCTGTTAACAAGACTAAACGGCTATATCGTTTTACTGCACTCTTGTAATTTGAATGAAACAGCTTATTATGTAATTCATTGCTTATCTCATGTTGTTAATAACCATGTGTGATAATATTTCTGATTGTGAGCACACTCACGATATTGTTTACATCTTGACCTGACATTGCTACACACATATATATATATATATATTGATACACCTGACATGGTACCGTATACTGTTGACTTGACCTGATGTACCATGACCTGTCCCGTTACCTGATCTTGTGTCTAATGCCAACAAACCTGACATGTAGTCCTCATGGACCGTTCCTGTTGTCTATCCAGACATATCTGCTTTTACCTGATCTGTGTTGGCATTAGTTCTTGATTACTGAATACCTGACTCGACATACATAACTTGGGGGTATGGGGAAATCAAAGGTGAAACCGACTTGTAACTCAACAGTTCGATACCTGTTCTGATCAGTCTTACGGGCTAGGCCAGCCCCGGAGTGATGATGCTGACATCACTCGCCCATCCTGCTACTTGTTACTGCCTAGCGGCACGTCTCGGATTCAGCTCTAAGAATCTTGACCGTGGTCCCGGGCACGCACGGGATACTATTGAGTTACATCGACGATTCATCAATTGATTTCAAAGACTTTAGAATAGAAAACCTGATAGAACAGTTTAGTTGCCCACTGCACACTACCCTGCACTTCTTGATTCACATCATTGCTTCTCTCGTTTTATTCATGTTTATTTTGCATTGCCTGTTACATTGATCATATTATTACTTGATGACATGACGTGCTGACGTCTGGGTTTTGTATGGCCCAGATTCCGTACCGCTGTTGCAGTCCGAGCAGGAGTACTTCAGCCAGCAGGCTGAGCTGTGAGTTCAGTAGTAGTTAGTTTTATTTCCTGCATTTATTTCCTGATGTGAGCCCGCATTATGGGACACATTTTCAGTTATTTGTATTGGATCATTTGCTTCCGCATTTATTTATTATTGACTCCTGTTATTCTGGATTATGGACATGTTTTAGATAGTTTCATCTTGTTCTTGATATCTCTACAGCCGTAATGTGACTGTGGATGGATACTTCCTACCCACAGGTAGCATGGTTGGCTATGTCACGTGCCCAATCTAGTGTACTCTGGGAAGCGGGGCGTGACATGGTTCTTTTGGTATCAGAGACATAGGTTAGTTGGGTCGATTCTTTTGTAGTTGGGTATTGTACCCAATACACGAATCACAATACCCGTGTTTAGGAAACTTGTCCTGCCACTTTGCCGTTTACCATTCTTGAATCACATTCGTCCTGATTATATCTTTTAAGATGTGCAAACTTCCTTTGCATATCGACTCGAAACCTGATTCCTTGTTATCTCTAGGACTTAGGCGACTTGGGTGGAGTTAAGTAATTGTGGCTATGATACCGCGGCATAGTTACAATGCGGCACTCTATTTAAGTATCTTAGAGTTCTAGCCTTGATCTATATATTAAAATCTATCATCATGCTAATGTTGGGTGTTTTTGATTTCAGGAATATGGCAGATAAGAATTTCAAGACGTACCAGAGGCGTGTGGACGAAGCCGCCATGCTTGGAGTGATAAGAGGAATGCTGGAAAATCAAAAGAGACAGACCGAGCTGATCCAGCAGCAAGCAGACTCGTTCCAGAAAAGTTTGCAGATCGTTCAGCAGTCTGTAAACAATGTTGGAGCTAAACCAGTTGACCGAGTAGGGACCGTGGCAGACTTCAGGCGGTTGGGTCCGTCTACATTTACTGGTTTGGAGGAGCCGTTGCTAGCCGAGCAGTGGCTAGTTGACACGGAGAATTTGCTGATTGCGGCACAGATTCCAGATGACAAAAGAGTTGATGTGGTATGCATTCAGTTATTGGACTACGCCCGAGAATGGTGGCTTGTGGAGGAGAACCGCTTGCCCAAGCGATCAAGTGGGCGGATTTTTCTAAGAGTTTCCTGGAGAAGTTCTTCCCGCGGACTGCACGGGAGGAAATGGAAGAGAAATTTATTGGGCTAAGGAAGAATGGAGCACCCGTGGAGATGCATGCAGCAGAGTGGACGAGACTCAGCAGATTCGCTGGACCTTTAGTCACCAACGATGCAGACAGGGCACGAAGGTTCATGCGCAGCTTGGATGTGGACATCCAGAGGCAGATTGTCTCCCTGGGTTTGACCACTTTCTCACAGGTTCTTACGGCAGCTCGGGAACAACAGAGTTTATCTGGGATGAAAGGAGCTTGCAGCAGACAGCAGTTGCGGCCAGGAAGCCCGCATTTGTACCTAACCGAGCTCATGGTCACAGAGGTATTCCAGTGGACCGTCGACGTGTAGCACCCATGAAGAAGCCTGTGATTGTTGATCGAAGAAGGAGCGTGATTTGTGACTACTACCGTTTACCTGGGCACGTGCAGAAGGATTGTCGAAGGAGGCTGGGACTCTGTTTGGTTTGTGGAGCGGCAGATCACGCCGTGGGTGCTTGTCCGTCGAAGCTTCGTACGAGGGATGATACTCAGAAGCCTCCGCAGAAACCGTTCCAAGGACAGAAACAGCTGACTCAAGGACCTAATCATGCTCGAGCTTTTACCTTGACAGCTGAGGAAGCCAAGGCGTCAGGAGAAGTGGTTTCAGGTACTTTACTCGTTCATGGTTTTCCCGCATTGGCATTATTTGATTCTGGTGCATCCCATTGTTTTATGTCATCCAAATTTATAACTACACACTCGATTACCTGCACGACCCTGTCTAGTTTCTGGGACATACACACTGGAAATGGGAAAATCATATCTAGTAGGGAATGTAAAGATTGTACAGTTGTTGTATGCGGACTGGGAACTCTTTGCAGATTTCTTAGTGATTGATACGGGAAGCTTTGAAGTCGTCTTGGGAATGGATTTTCTTGGCACTTTCCACGCTCACATTGACTGTAGTGCAAAGAAAGTAATTTTCCAGATTCCCGGACATTTCGAGTTTACCTTCACTGGAGGAAGCAGTTCTGTCGGGCTAGTCGAGTTTAGGGCTAGGCCGATAAACAATATTCTTGCAGCAATGGAAGTTGATAGTGGTGAAGAGCCGGCGGTTGTTCGCGATTTTATGGACGTATTTGAAGATATATCGGGTTTACCGCCGAAGCGAGACGTGGAGTTCGCAATTGATCATATTCCTGGTGCAGCGCTAGTATCCAAAGCGTATTATCCAATGGCACCAGTAGAGATGGAAGAAGTTAAGAAGCAGGTTGCTGAATTGCTTGAGAAGGGTTGGATTCGAAGCAGTAACTCGTCTTGGGGAGCTCCAGTTTCTTCTAGTAAAGAAGAAGGATGGCACGAGAAGGATGTGCATCGACTATCGAGAATTAAACCGGGTGACTATCAAGAACAAGTACCCGATCCCTCGCATTGGAGAACTTTTTGAGCAGCTTAGTGGCGCAAGGGTATTCTCGAAGCTGGATTTGCGATCCAGATATCATCAGGTCCGAGTGAAAACAGAAGATATTGGCAAGACGGCATTCCGAACTCGATATGGACATTTCGAGTACTTAGTGATGCCCTTCGGAGTAACGAATGCGCCGGCAGTATTCATGGACTTGATGAACCGAATCTTTTCACCGTTCTTGGACCAGTTTATCGTGGTCTTCATTGACGATATTCTGGTTTACTCGAGGAGTTTTGAGCAGCATGCTGAGCATTTAAAGATCGCACTGCAGACGTTGAGACAGGAGAAATTGTATGCGAAGATGAGTAAGTGCGAATTTTGGCTGGAGGAAGTGAAGTTTTTGGGGCATGTTGTGTCTGGCGATGGAATTGCCGTCGATCCAGAAAAGATTGCAGCAGTTCGAGATTGGCCGATTCCAAAGAATGTTGCTGAGATAAGAAGTTTCCTTGGATTAGCCGGATACTACAGGAGATTTGTGGAGAACTTTGCTCGTCTGGCAGAGCCGTTGACCAAGCTTACGCGCAAGGAGGTACCTTTTGTATGGACAGATAAATGTGCGTTAGCCTTTGAGACGTTGAAGCAGAAGTTGATAACCGCCCCTATTCTGACCGTGCCAGACAATTCCAGAGGATTGGTGATTCACAGCGACGCATCTGGGAAAGGATTGGGATGTGTTTTGATGCAGCATGGGAAAGTTGTAGCATACGCATCGAGATAATTGAAGACCCATGAGAAGAATTATCCAACTCATGACTTGGAGCTTGCGGCTGTGATTTTCGCTTTAAAGATTTGGAGACACTACCTTTTGGGAGAAAGGGTCGAAGTTTTTACAGATCATCAGAGCTTGAAGTATGTGTTCACACAGAAGGAGCTGAATATGAGGCAGCGTAGATGGTTGGAGCTGATGGCTGACTACGATCTTGATCTTAAGTACCATCCGGGGAAGGTCAATGTTGTGCCGGATGCGCTTAGTCGGTTACCAGCAATTCAGGTGTTAACTACGTAGAAGGAGATCATTGCAGATTTTCAAAGATTTGACTTGGAGGTTGTGCTACCGCGTTCTACAGGACAGTTGATGCAGCTGCAAGTGCAGTCGTCTTTGATTGAGAAAATTAAAGCAGCACAATCGCAGGATCCTAGACTGCAAAAGTTTCGAGAGCAGTAGATTGAAGCTAGACTACGAACAGATTTACTGATCTATGAAGATGGTTCGTTGAGGTATGGTAGTCGTTTGTGTGTGCCAAAGGGTGATGTTCGTGAAGAGCTTATGAAAGAGGCACACAGTTCAGCTTATTCTGTACATCCAAGAGGCACAAAGATGTACCGAGATATTCGACAGCATTTCTGGTAGGAAGGCATGAAACGGGAGATTGCTCGCTTTGTGGCTAAGTGCTTGGTGTGTCAGCAAGTTAAGGCTGAACATCAAAGGGTTGTTGGTTTATTGCAACCACTTCCGATTCCTCAGTGGAAGTGGGAACATATAACCATGGATTTCGTGACGGCTTTACGGCGGAGTCCAAAGGGCAACAATGCAGTATGGGTGATTGTTGATCGGTTGACCAAGGTTGCTCACTTTATTCCTTTCCGGGCTGGTCAATCAACAGAGACTTTGGCAGAATGGTACATGCAGGAGATTGTAAGATTGTATGGAGTACCGGTGAGCATCGTGTCCGATCGGGACACTCGGTTCTTATCACACTTTTGGCGGAGTTTACAGGAAAGTTTGGGGACTCGATTGAAGTTTAGCACAGCTTATCATCCTCAAACTGATGGTCAGTCGGAGAGAACGATCCAAACTCTTGAAGATATGTTGAGAGCATGCATGTTGGACTTCAAGGGTTCGTGGGAGGATCATCTACACTTGGTGGAGTTTTCTTACAAAAACAGTTTTCAGGCAACTATCCAGATGGCTCCGTTTGAAGCTTTGTATGGTCGTAAATGCCGTTCACCTGTTTGTTGGGATGATGTCGGTGAACGAAGATTGTTGGGACCAGATTTGGTGGTGCAGACAGTTGAAAAGATTAACACTATCAGGAATCATATGAAGGCAGCTCAAGACAGACAGAAGAGTTGGGCTGACACGTCAAGAAGACCTCTAGTGCTCGCCGTGGGTGATTTGGTATTCTTGAAGATATCACCGACTAGAGGGATGATTCGTTTTGGGAGTCGAGGAAAGCTTAGTCCTCGATTCGTTGGACCCTTTGAGATATTGGAGCGTGTTGGAGATGTAGCGTACCGTTTGGCGTTACCGCAGTCCTTGGCAGGTGTGCACGATGTGTTTCACGTATCTCAACTACGAAGGTATGTTCGAGATGAAACACACATTTTGGATCATTCAGAGCTAACAGTACGAGAAGACTTGACTTTTGAGGAGCGACCGGTTGAAATCGTGGATCGAAGGGAAAATGTTCTTAAGAACAAGGTTATTCCCCTTGTGCTTGTTTCTTGGGGTAATCGATCGCATGGAGAGTCCACTTGGGAACGAGAAGATGAAATCCGACAGAAGTTTCCTCACCTCTTCTTGTAGTTTTTTTGTATTCTTGGAATTTCGAGGACGAAATTCTTTTTGTAGTTGGGTATAATGTAACACCCGAGCCTAATGCTACTGTTTTTAGTTACTGTTTGAGCATTAGTGTGGTACTCATTTCATTTATCTATCTTGTTTATGGCTTACTGTAAAATTTTACCCGGCAAAGTCATTTCTGCATATAACAATTTTTGGCATCTAAAATAAAATTAAAAATATTCATCTCGGTCTACTCGACACCCCTAGCCGTGTGGT